>SWLB01000167.1:0-60000 GCA_011114355.1 Carex littledalei | reverse complement strand
TTTTTGACTAATGGCTGCAGTGGAGCAGAGAGATTGTATTCTGATGGACAATGACACAATTGAGTTCATGGACACGGTGTTTGACATGAGCGGCATAGACCAGTGCAGCGAGACTGCCGACGTGGGAGAAATCAGGTTTAAATCCAAAAATTTAGATGCTGAAAGGAGGAGAAGAGGGAAGCTCAATAGCAAACTCTTGATTCTTAGGTCACTGGTTCCTAATATTACTAAGGTAATTAAACCATTTTAATTTTCTTAATAATATGGATATATATGGAATTATGAAAATATTGTAATTACCAGTAAAGACAAATCAATAGTGCAATCAATTCTTTTAATTTAGATTGCTTGTAACAAAAAAAAAAATTGAGGAACTGTAACATATTATTTCCTTTTAATCATACAATTTATGTATTATGCTATTTTGATATATTTATTGTTGCAATTTAGATGAGCAAGGAATCAACACTGCTAGATGCCATAGATCACATTCACCAACTCCAAAAGCAAGTATGTGATTTACATGCTGAGCTTTCAAAACTGCCTGATGCAAAGTTGGAGAAGAAGGGAAGCACAAATTCAATCTCTGGGAAATTTCTCGAACCCGAAAGCATTGCATTTAAGGTAACTACAAATACTAACTTTAAGTAATTTTAATTTAGAAAAATCATTTCAATCTGGTACTGTTTTCACATAACATTGTAGTTGAAAAAAAATTATTGTCTGATTTATTTTTAATGCATTAGGCACAGGTGACATTTGCACCTATGGGTTCATGCAAGTTGCAGCTAATGATGGTATATCAGAACAAGTTTGGTATATTTACCAGAATAGTTGAAGCATTGAATACATTCAATGCAGATCTGATCAATACAACCATGGTATCTCTGTTTGATTACTCAGAGGCTGTTTTCTGTGTGGAGGTCTGTTGTTAATCTTTTATTTATTTATTTTCCTTTTAGCAATCAACATAATACCATAAAAGAAAAAATGAAAGAAAAGAAGGAAAAAAATAGTAATTTATTAATTAATTTATTGTTGTTTGTAGATGAAGGATGAAAAACAAGAGCGATTGAAAGAACTCATAGATCTTCTTTCAGCTATTGTGGGGGTTAAAAATGGTTGAGCAATGAGCATGCTTCATCGTTATTTTAATTAGAATTTATTAATTAAATAGTTAAGAAATTTTAGATACAGATCAATACTTATTTTAATCTAGTAATTGTCTAATTATAATAATTTTATAGTAACAAGAACTTGTAGTCATGAATTAAGATTTATCTTATTGATCTGGAACTTATTTAAAGAAAATGTAAGAAAAGTAATGGATTTTTGTAACTGAATGCATTTGTGTGTTTATTATGGAGAAATGACTGGAAAAGAAAAGAAAATTGAACTGCACACTAAACAAAGAATTCAGGTTTTACCAGTTAATACTAGGGCTGTACAAAATCGCTCAAACTCGTAACACTTTCATAACTCGCTCGCTAACTACTCATTTACAACTCGAGTTGACTGACTCGTTTAATAAATGAGCTGAGTTTGAGTATATCCTAATTCGCTCATTAACAACTTGAGTTACACAAAATTCGTCACATTAAATCTCATGCCCTTCTAAATGACTCCTAAGCTGTTGTTTGGATTGTTTGTTTTGTTAGTTGTCTTGTTAATTATGTTTGAATTATTTGTGTTTAAATAAACTCTTACTGTATATAACTATAATTAAGAAAATTGACTGGTGAAATGAGTTGTGAGCCAACTCGAATTGGTAATGAGCTGAACTCGAGTTGGCTTTACAGCTCGTTGTTACCATCTCAACTCGAATTAACTTGCTCATTAACTGACAAACTGCAACAAATCTATTAGAGGATAAGATAACATGAGGATTATTGTAACTGAATTAGTTAGCAAGGCAGTTTGTTAGACTGCTAATATTGTAATTAGTAACGTGATTAGCTGTTATACACCTTTTTGAATTTTTTTTCGTGTATCCTTATTTTCAAAATATTTAGCATTAATATTCTTTTCAAACTTTGTCAAACTTTTCAAAAGAAGCATTAATATTCTTCTTAGAGAAAAAGAAAAACATTTTTTTGTCCACGTATTAGTGGTCTAATTTGGATAATTCAATTCTTCTAATTAAGACTTAGGATAGTTAATTTAATTAATATTGAAGTCAAAGCCTACTCAAATAAACTTTAATTTAATAGTATGAGATATTTGATAAGTTTAAATTAGTTTACTGTTCTATTATAATAACTTAACAAAATTTGTCATATTGAAAGAACTTCTACTTTAATTTGCTTACAATGTATAAATCACATGAAAGTAAACAAACATATATGTAACTTAGAAAAGTGGATAAGATTTCCAATTGCATTTATCCACAATTTAACAATGAGCTTGAGTATACATAGTACTGTAATACATTTTGTTGCTACACATTACTTGTTCGACCAAAAGCTCATTCATATACAATTATACATCAAACCATGAATGCATGAACATAACATAAACAAAATGTGAAACATAACCATGCATGTGCATCACAACTCAACAAGACGTGTGACTGGCATGTTTTAAAAAAGGAAACAAAATAATATTTGTGGGGAGGAATCATTGATCCATTATTCATTCCTTTTTCTTCAGAGCATATTACGTGCTGTTTTGCAACTTAACAATGCCACTCAAATACGGGAGCAATTTGGGTCCGACGCTTATCGGATTCAAATTTAAGTCCGATGGGTTTTCAATCCGTCCGAACCGCTTTAAGATCCGTGTGCATTCTCTATAATATTCGTAGAGATCTAGTGCGTACGGAATTTAAAGTGGATCAGACGGACTAAAACCCATCGGACTCAAATTTCTCCCCTCAAATACCCTAACCAGTTTAGGGGTGCAAACGGATTGAATAATATCCGTCTGTATCCGGATCTGTATTAAAAAATTAGATACGGATATCCAATATCCGAATATCCATACAGATACGAATACATATACGGATATAGTTTTGAATTTTAATTATCCATATCCAAATAGTAAATATATACCATATAGTTTAATATATATTATGAAAATATTTATGTATATATTTACAGATATTTGATATTCAATCCGTATCCGTATTCGAAAAATAAAAACGTATACGGATATGATTTTACCACTATCCGATCCGTTTCCTATCCGTTTTCACCCCTAAACCAGTTGTAAAGGCGAACTAATGAACACTCAATTGTGACAAAAGCCTATATATAGATTGGGCCTGCTAAACTTTTTGGGCCAAGTTACTACCTATAATTAGAAATATTGAACTATATGGACTGACAAATTGTCAAAGGTGATTTAGTCCGACAAACATTAATTAATTAATTTAATAAACCGAAGGTTGCACAGTGATCCCAATCTTCTAAGTTCTAACAACTTTATAAATCTCTTGTTAACCAAATTACAGGTATTCCTTAAATTCCCATTCCACTACCTACTAGATACAAATTAAAATGTATTTATTAAATTATACATAATGCAATAACATTTGCAGTTACAAACATAAAGAAACAAAAGACTTGTCAAGCTAGTATCAAAGAAAAGAGTATCATTATATATAAGGGAACATTAATGATAAAAAGCTACTGCCATATATCCAAAAAACAGTTGCACGTTATTTGACAAGTTAACACAAATGCACAAAAGAGTTATGTATTTGGAGCAAAGTTAAGCATGTGTTGTGCTCATCAAAAAAGTTTGGTAAGAACAACTTCCAATATTTATCGAATTAGTTTTAAATGACGAATTAAAACTGAACTTCGTGAGTGATGCGTGTACATGCAAAATTTTATTATTTTCAATTTGAAGTAGTACATGTACTAAATAAGGAATAACATATTGTATATTTTAATTTAGGATCTAATTGATACCAGACATATCATTGCTCCCCAATATGGCTAATATGACATTAGTGACATGTGACACTGATATTAAATACCTATTGGATAGATAGTAGACTTCAAACGACAAATTCAAACTATTCAAACTAATCTATTTCATGAGTGATGTTTTTACATTCAAAATTTATAACTTTTTGAATTATTTTAGTATCAAGTCAAGTTATCAAAATCTGATGAAAAATTAATGCATTGAAATTAACTTAAAAACCTCTACAATAAAGATGCGGTAGACGAATCCGCATCCTCTGCATTAACGTATTGTTTGAGTTAATTTATGAACCGTACAATAAAAATTCAGACCAATCCGGCCCACATAACACACAGGGCCCTTTAAAATTAATGTGAATTTAAATCGGACGGTTCAGATTTTAACTAAAAATTTGAGTTAATGCATAGGATACAAATTTGCTGCAGACGAGCTCCACTACTTAAATTATGACCACCACAGTTGGAGTTGAAGAGCCGCGACTGGATGAAGGAGGAGAATTAGAAATGGAGATGTTACTGAAAGAATTTGTATCTCTCCAGTAGGGCAGATGGACTTAAATAGGGGGGAATTTCACGTAAACCCCTCAAAAACTTCAAAATTACGTATTTCCCCCTCTAAACTTCAAAAACTCACAAATTTACCCATTTTATTGACTTTTATATTAAAACACATTCTAGATTTATAAAATACTCGTTTTCTCCTTTCATTAAAAGCATAAAACGCCCATCTGACTCAAATTTGAATCTGAAGGGTTCCTCTACTGTCTGAACTGTTTTAAGATCTGTACCCGCTAGATCAGCACGAATCTTGAAGCGAACACGCACGAATATTGAAGCAACGTGTAGAGATTTTAATGTGATGAACGTGGATTGGAATTGCTTTAAGATCCGTGCATGCTAGATCAGCACGAATCTTTGAAGCGATGCGGACAAATTTAATGTGATGCGCGTGGATCGGACGGTAAATTGCACATCTTCTATCAGCTTTGACTTGTCTACTTTAAGCTAAAAAAAGAAAGAAAGAAAAAATAACTTTTAACAAAATTACACATCTTTAAAGTTGTTTGCAGATACACTGTCAGATTCAACCAAATTGCAAGAAAGTCTACCAGATCCATACCAGATATATAATTGCCATATATATACTACCCAATTTCATCTTTTCTTTTATTTTTCCTTGTAAATAGGAAGTATAGTTTAAATCCCCAATACTAACTTATTTAAATTGAAATTTATAGTTTAAAATGCAACAGCAGTAAATACCAGTTGGTTAAAGTCAGTATTCGCTAGCTCTTCGTGAAGCTTGCAAATTAATTAAGCTGCTAGCTAGAAACCTTTATTGATACCTTAATTATAAACCATATAGTTTATTAATTAATACATGCAGATTTAAATATAGAAATGAAGACGCAATGTAATTTGTTAAAGAAAAATTGCATAGCCATGCATAAGAGATAAAGGATTGTATTAAATGCTTTAAAGATTATAGACACAAGTATAGATTACTGAAAGGACATTTGTTTAATGAAAACAGATATAGAGAAACTTACAAGGATAGTCCCTTTTGAACAAAAGGGATTATTCTTACGCAACCAATTAAATCGAATTGAGCATATTTTATGGAGACATGCAGTGGCTATTAATCTTATTAATTTTAAACAAGTTCTTAATATTGATCAAGAAAGGATCTATATATGTTCACTGTTCAGAAAATACCTTCATTAATTATGTTGTAACACAAATTAAGTTTACTTCCGGAATATATAAATTTACTGCATTAATTAAGTAGCATTTCCAATAGGACATTGAATTGCAAGCAGTTGGACTAATTAAGCACTGGTATATATATATATATACATTGTCCTATGGCATTAAAAAATTGTGAAGAAAATTAAATAAGTCTTACTTAACATCAAGGCTATTTTGCATTGCATTGAATGATCTCATATAAGCCTTTTCAGTAGGGGTGTTCAAATGGATCGGTTTATTCGGTTTTAAACCGAACTAGCAAATTTCAGTTTAATTGGATCGGTTGTTCGGTTTAAATGGTTCGGCTCGGTTTAGTTTTTGAAGAAGTTTGGTTTAAATGGTTCGGTTCGGTTTTGGGATCTCCAAATCGGTTTGAATCGAACCAACCGGTTTAATAAAAAATGGATTGGTTTATAATGGATCGGTTTATTTTATGTAGTTTATAATGGATCGGTAAATCGGTTTATCAAAAACCGGCTTGTGTGGTTATCAAAAATGTTATCCAAATCGATTTGAACCGAACCAACTGGCTTTGAAATGTTTATTTGTAACTTGAAATGTTTATATTCGGTTCAACCGAACAAACCGAAGTTTAAATGAGTTTAATTGGTTCGGTTTTAGATTGGTTTGAAATTTTAATTCGGTCGGTTCGGTTGGGTTTTCAAACTTCGGTTCAAACCGCGGTTCGGCAAAAAAAGTTCGGTTTGACCCGAACCGACCGGTTGAACACCCCTACTGTTCAGACATGCCACTCATTTGTATTGCCCTCTTCCAATCAAATATCACTTGAAACCTACAAATGATAACCTGATCTCAAGCTCTCAGCAATCGCAAAATATGAGAGTTGTTTGGTCATATTTTGAGCAGAATTGAAATCAAGATTAAATTGGTAGCTTTCATAGTTTTGATCAATGCGCATGTGAGACACATTCACCACGTGATAAGGGGCACATGAATCTATCCTAAATTCGGAGCACATCATCAAACAGTTGGAGTGCAGTTCGTTTACCAACCTTGATAACTTTATTTTATTAGTAGATTATTTGAGTGTAACAAGTGGTCTTAAAATCATATTTGGACTAACTATTTTTATTTTACTTAATATCATCTTTGTGTGAAAATCCGAGTTGACTTAACTGATTCGGACCGATTTCTATGATTCCGATTCCTATTTCAGTTCCGATTTTCGGAACCTTGATTACAACAATTAACTTTTTGAGCTGAGAAATCACCCAAGGTTAAATGAATGAACTAACATTGAGATAAAAAGATCGATGAAAATAAATTAGGAATAGAATTATGGTGCTCTTAAGCTCGCCAAGCTCTTTGATGGACCTAATTCCAAAACCTATAAGAATGATTTCAGATAACAAATTCAAACATTAAAAATAATTTATTTCACCAATGATGTATTTACATGTCAAATTTATATTTTTGACTTAATTTAGTATAAATCAAGCGATAAAAAAAATAAAATTTATAAGTTAATTTTAATGCGTTAATTTTCATCATTTTTTTAGATTTTATACTAAATTAATTCAACTTTTTTTATTAATTTGATATGTAAGTACATAACAGATATATGCGGCATGCCTTCAAGGAAAATGTTTTTTATAGTTCTTAAAAAAATTTCCTATTTAAGTTCATATATGAAATAATTAACCACAAGTTTAAAAACTTATTGAGATAGTTTTGTAAGTTTTTTTTTGTTTCCGAGTAAAAACGGGATTGAGCATTCATCTTTGAAATAATTAAAGAATCCTCTTATTTTATGGTTTGAAATTTACTCTCAACGGTTTTGAGATTCGGGCTAGCGTAGGGGCCAGTAATATTGGGCTGAATTTACTCATACTGAATTTTTTTTTCCCACGTGAACAGTAAAAATCAGTTCAACATTTTTCTGTTCCTGTGCCCATTCCCCTGACCATGTGTCCGCCGTAGCACACTAGCTATCCGTGCTATGCATAGCACCATAGGCTCACTCATCATATATTACATAAATTACAATCATCAAGCACAATCCATCTTCTCTGGTTTTGAACCGCTACAGATGGGACAATAGTGTTCAATTCACAGCAAATCCTTATAGCAAAATTCAGAGAGAAAAAAGGAGAAAAATTGTAGAGACATTGATGATCCAAATATATATAATTACCAAGTTTACAGCGAATTTTGGAAACTTTATATCATTTGTAATCCTTAATGAACAAGTGTGCAATTATATAAATTTGTGAAAAATTAAAAAAAAAAAAAAATTCAAACAATTTATACTTCATTTTTTTTTCGTACTTAAGTCCCTCCCCATTCCATCCAAGGAATAAATTATTCTATTAAGAAGTTGTAATAGTCGAAGATGATATTTTTCTACATGTAATATGATCAATCTTTTTTCAATTTAAAATTACATACATACAATTTTTTATTTTTTATCTGAGCAATTTTTTTTCCAATGAGCGAAATCAATATTCATTGTGATAATAGGTGCATGTAGTCTTGAAATATAACCGATTTTTTTTAAAAAAAAATTGCAATGTGTTGCAAAAAAAAAAAGCGACAAATTAAGTACATGCAACTCATTTTAGTAAATTGATACTCTTTTAATAACGAGGAATTATTTATATCACTAGAAATTTTTTGCTTTCGGTTCATCCATCATTTAAATTTAAAGTATAAAATGTGTAAATTTTAATATATATTAATTGTAAAATTCAGTGTGAATCATATACAAATTTTTAAAAATGAATTTCGTACAAATTAATATAAATTTATGTAGAATTCACATGCACATTCTAATTAATATCATTTGCATATTAAACCACCATGAAGCCAATGGAAACAAAATAAAAAAGTAGACAACTAATGTGCTGCATGAAGCCAAAACAGCTCCGTCAATATTTTACCCAGCCATTAGAGAACAGTCGGTCCAAAGTATAACCACATTAAAGGAAACTTTCACTGTGATATCTTTTAATTTGATTCACCATCAATTAATCTCGTTCATATAGATTCTCTTCAAGATTTATTACAACCTCCTTCCTTAATTTCTTACCAAGGATCCCTTTCACATTTAAGTAAACATCGTTCCAGAGCAACTTATATATCTATATATATATAGAGGAGGGTTCCAATGCCTCATGTTTTTCATACCTCATCTACATCATATGTTATATCTTCGTTTTTGAAAGTTCAAATTTCGATCCAACCGGTCAACATGATATTCATACTAAAATATGCTTGGGGATGAAATTTTATATTTTTTGGAAATTTTTTACTATTTTTTAAGATGGGTACAAAATCACTGTTTTTGGACCGTTTAAAAAACAGTGATTTTCTACTCATCTTAAAAAATAGTAAAAAAATTCCAAAAATTATAAAATTTCATCTCCAACCATATTTTAGTATGGATATCATGGTGAACAGTTCGTATGGACAATTAAACTTTGAAAACAAAGATATAGAACATGAGGTATGATGAAGCATGGAAGGCACGAGGCATTGGAACCCTCCACTATTTTTGTGAGGGGTTGAGCAAATGATGAATGAATTGATATGTAGTGCCTTGTTTAACTGTCACTGTACTATAAAGGAATGGAAGCCTCCTATCTCTTCATTATTTTTTTATTTATAGAAATAATATTAAAATAATATAGAGTTCTAGACGGATTATATGAGTATTTCGATTTATAGAAAAGAATCCAAAAAGCTTTTGGTCTCTTATAAAGGAATCAATATTTTTTTTTTCGGTTCTTTCTGTCGTATTCAAATACTCATGTAATCAGTCTCGAATCCTATATTATTTTAATATTATTTCTATAAATAAAAAAATACTGGAATGGAAGCCTATCTCTTTGGATCTTAATTTATTATTGCTATCCTCTGGTAACTGCCCTCTTTGCCGACATTTTTATTAATATCCAAAGTTTAATACAAATTAATAAATATACCTAGAAACCGGCCCAATATCGATATATACCCAAGCCGGCCATTTACTGGCCGGCTATGTTCTCTCCCTAAGCCGGCCAGAAAATGGCCGGCTATGTACCTTTTTTTTTTTTTTTTAAAACCCCAAAAACTCTATAAAAGAGCACCCCCCTCCCCCTTCAGATCTTCACACAACCTGAGGCAGCTCGCTACTGTTGAGGTAATACATTTTTTTTTTTTATTATTTTTATTATTATTTTTTTTATTATTTTATTATTATTATGTTTTATTTTATAGATTAGTTAATTGTTTACTATTTAGTTAATTGTTTACTATTTAGTTAATTGCTTACTATTTACTTAATTGCTTACCATTTACTTAATTGCTTACCATTTACTTAATTGCTTACCATTTACTTAATTGCTTACCATTTACTTAATTGCTTACTATTTACTTAATTGCTTACTATTTACTTAATTTCTTACCATTTACTTAATTGTTTACCAGTCAATTGTTTACTATTTAGTTACTTGACAATTATTTACCATTTAGTAACCTGACAATTGTTTACCATTTTCTAAAATGTAGTTTGTTTACCATGGCCTTTATTTCATTACAATATGGTGGGAAGATGCTTAATAGTGCACAAGGGGCGTACTACAACAAAGATGCAGCTCATTCATTGATGATTCCTGATGACATCTCACTTTTGGACCTGAAATCCATAGTTTACACACACACCGGTTACAACCCATAAAGGTGCGACCTAGAATTGGCAACCCGATATTGTCATCCCTCCAACGGGAAATGGATTGTTGCGAAACTGGTGGACGAGAGTACGTGGAGAGGCATGTTCGGTTATTTGAGGTCCCAAGGTAATTTTCTAATAGAAATATTTGTTAGAAGAGTTCCGGTAGAGCCTGGGGTTGGAAGTTCGGGCTCTGGATCAGCGGCACCACATTATACCCCACAACCAGAAACTTACAGACGTGACTCCACCTTACCCCTCACCGAACCTGACCCAGAACCCTACAACTACGTCACTCCACCAGCACCTCAACGAAGACACTCAGTTGCATCCCCACCTAGACACAATCGAGGCAGACCAAGACACTCAGTTTCAACCCCACCTAGATCCGTAAATGCCACTCATTTACCGTTACCTCCAGTATCACCTTACCCCAGACCTGCACCAGTAGACGATGCAAGCTGCCCGGACTTTGAAGATATTAATGAAATACTGGAGGACGATCTGGGGAGCGGGGATGAATTTGAGGGAGACATGTGGGGGGATTCAGATCACATGGAAGGTTGCGATGAAGACGGGCGGACTGAAACAGCTGAAAGGCATACTGATGAGGGGGGCTGCTTAGTGGCCGGACTGATACGCACCCGTTCCCAGACCTCAATGATGTTTCTGAGTTTAGAGAGGCAGATATTGGTTATTATGGGCAACAGATTGAGTACAAAGGTGAGCTGTGTGCAAACCTATATTTTAAAACCAAAGAAGACCTAATGAAGAAGGTCAAAGAGCACCATATAACTAAGAATCAGGAGATCAGATCTTGGAAAAGTGACAGGGATCGGGTTACTCTGTTGTGCAAGGACAAGAATTGCCGTTATGAGCTTAGGGCAAAGCCGACGGGATGTGGAGACGCATGGGTTATAACTAAGCAAGACAGGCCTCACACATGTAGAACTGAGAGTACGAGGGTCGACCACGAATGTCTGACGGCATCACTCATTGCCAATGTCATTGAGAACGCCATTAAAAAGGACCCGTGTATGAGCATCCAGACGGTGGTAGACATTGTTTTGTCTGTGTATGACAATGTGACACCTAAATACAACCGACTGTGGAGGGGCCGTGAGCTGGCAATAGCCCGACAATTTGGGAGTTGGGAGGCTTCTTACAGCTTGCTGAGACCACTGTTGCTTGCAATTTGCGCCAACAATCCCGGCTCGACCCACCAATTTCTGACCAGCCCGGTACGGAATAAGGAAACAGGACTAATCATGCCAGGTGTTGCCGAGTTCAGAGCCGTAGCCTGGGCGTTTGGTCCATGCATTGCGGCGTTCCAGTACATGAGACCAGTGATCAGCATCGATGCCTGCTTCTTGTCTGGGCGATACGAGGGGAGGCTTTTGATAGCTTGCGGCTACGATGCCGAGAACCAATTGTTGCCTATTGCATTTGCAATTGTACGTCAGGAGGATACTGAGAATTGGGGTTTTTTCTTGCAGTGGTTGAGAAATGAAGTGCTCGGCCCATGTAAATTTGTATGTGTCATATCGGACCAGCACAAGGGGATCAAAGCTGCACTGACAGCTGAATACGGATGGCCTCCCGAGCTCTTTGTGCACAGGTATTGTATGCAGCATGTTGCTAACAACTTAGTCACGAACTGTGGAGGAGACAGATGGTACGGATGGAGGTTCAGGGAAGGAGCAAAGATGAAGAAGCCGAGAAGATTACAAGAGATGTTCCAAGAGTTTGCTCATGTATGTCTAACTTATAACATTTCGTTTAATTATCTTATAAGAATTTATGAAAATGAAATAACACCCCTTTGTTTTTGTGCAGCTAAATCCGAAGTGCAATGCATATTTAAAGAAGGTGGGCAAAGTACGGCCTAATGATGTGATGGAGCCGTCCAATTATGAGAAGATTTTCCAAACCTGTGACGGAGGATACCGGTTTGGTATCATGACAACAAACGGCTCCGAGTCGCTCAACAATGTCTTCCGAACGAGTCGTAGATTGCCTGTTTGTGCCATAGTGGAGGATACGTTCTACACGTGCAACAGATGGTTTGTTCAGCGGCGTCAGCGAGCAATGGAATTACAAGACAAGGGACAGGTTCTGTCTGACCGGGTTTTGCAGAAGATCAGAAAACGTTGGGAGAAAGCTGGAAAAATGCGGTTGGTGCGTTACACGCAGGGCCAAGGTCAGTACCAAGTTTCATCCCTAAATGAGTACGTTCCTTGCACCCGTAGCGACATGGGCAACATGGAACCCACTCACAGGGAGTTCATGTATATTGTGACGCGCGGTCCCGACAGACAAATGGAATGCACTTGTAGAGGTATCCAATTAACTTCTATTCCGTGCGCTCATGTCTTAGCTGTTTGCCGTGACCGAAACTGGCAAGAGGACGACTTTGTTGCAGACTGGTATAAAACACCCTATCTTGTGAGTACTTGGAACCATGTGTTCAATCCAATTGGCAATATGGGAGACTGGCCTCCTAATACTGAAGACAGAATCCTTCCGAGTAGTGGTTGGATTAGGAAGGGGAGGCGAAAACACACCCGTCATGTAATGACGATGGATGAAATGGAAGGTAGACGAAAGGGGCATCACCCTCGCCGTTCCACTTCCGATAGGCAACGAAGAGGTATGTAACATTCATCCAAAATTATTTTTCTTTTCAATTTATACCAACTTACTAAGTAACACATGCAAATGCAGAGGCAAGAAACGCAGCAAATGCGGCAGAAAATGAGCGAGTAATGGCGTCGGGAAGTGGGTCCGGAGGGTCACGGCGTAGCACAGCTACGAGCCGTTTAGATGCAGCTGCTATGTATGCCGAATCAATGAGAGAGGCGGTTCACATAGGAGGAGAGGCGGTTGGGGTGCAAGGGGAGCCATTTGCCCAACCGAGGAGGTCCACTACTAGACGCACAACAAGGGCATCTACAAGCCAAGCAGGGCCATCTGGAGCCCAGGCCGGCCCATCTACAAGCCAAGCAGCGCCATCTGGAGCCCAGGCCGGCCCATCTAGTGAGCAACCAGAGCCATCTGGTAGACCATCTCGTAAGGCATCTTTTGCAAGTGGTTTACTTCGGGGATTCCAGTTTAGACGTATCAATAATAGGTGATTTGTATGGATGTTGTAAAAAATGTGTGGACTCTATTTGCAATTTGTGTGTACTTTATTATTTTGTACGAAACTTAGAAATGAAATATTTGACTCTAATAGAAATCACCTAAAACAAAAATAATGCGGTTAAAAAAAAAAAAAAAAGGTACATAGCCCGCCATTTTCTGGCCGGCTTTGGGAGGGTACATAGCCGGCCAGCTTGGGTATATATCGATATTGGACCGGATTCTGGATATATTTATTAATTTGTATTAAACTTTGGATATTAATAAAAATGTCGGCCCTCTTTGCTCACTGCTTTCTCTTATGATTCTCTTCATTTATTGTATGAAAGATGCCAAGCATTTGGTAAGAACAGAAAAATAACTTAGTAAACAGGACAGGTCCAGTCTTATGGAAATGGAGATAAAGATTCAATGCTTGTGATAATCATAATCATAAAAAGAAAAGCATGTGTAGTGTAGCATAGTGGTTTGACAGTGCCCGCCGCGGGCTGCCCGAACCCGGTCCGCCCGTGCCCGGTGCCCGGGGTACCCGTACCCGTGCCCGGGTATAGACGGGTAAACGGGTACGCGGGTACGGGCTTGAAATGGGCAGGGTGGCCTTTTTTGGTGCCAAACCCGGGTGTACCCGTACCCGCCAAACCCGTGCCCGCTGCCCGTCTGCCCGCACCCGCCAAGGGTGTACCCGCACCCGCGTACCCGTGCCCGTACCCGTACCCGCACCCGCTGCCCGCTGCCCGCAGAAGTGAATAATTCAAAAAAATTTCCCCCCCTCTGTAAATATTAACAGAGCTTTTTTGGCTAGGGACAGTGCATTTTTATATAGTTTTCATGTGAATATTGCGCTGCATGAAGCTAAAACTGCTCTGTTAATTTAAAATGGATGTTAAATTGTTTATTTTGCGCCAGTTGTACAGTTTTTCCTATTACTTAATCTGGACCGTTCTTTTTAACTTGGCACGAATCTCAAAGCACAATAATACTGCCCCACTCAGTCAGCCCGAATCCCAAACCGGCTGAGATTTAATCTCAACCGTAGATAGCTTATTGTTAAGGGAATCTTTTACGGTAGGCGCCTATTCTCATTTATTTGTGCTTTGTTCCCCGCGCCAGCGCCAGGCGCCCAGGCCCCCCCTCTCCCTCTGCCAAATGCATTGATTCCCTTCACTTTACATAGGGAAGGTGCACCATCCTCTCCATTAGTGTAAAAGATTCCCTTCACTTTACGGTTTTGGATTAACTCTCGGTGCTTTGAGATTCGGTCTAACGCAGAGACCATTAAAATTGGAATATTGGTACACTGCCCCACAGTGCACCCCACTGTTCCGAATTTTGACTGAAATCACCCAAATTCACACCCAGCCAGGCCCCCACAGTTCCGAATTTCCCCATAAATTAACCCCCAAACCCACTCTCCCTCACTCACTAAATTTCTCACTCTCCCTCACTCACTAAATTTCTGATTTTCCCTTCTCATACTCTCTCTCACTCATACACTCTAATTCTCTATCATTTTTTTTTATTTTTCAGAAATTAATTTAATTATTAGAAAAAAAAATAGTTGGAAATTTATTTTATTTCGCAAAGGCGCGAGATACGGTTGAGCAAGATTATTTCATCCCGCAAAGGCGCAAGTTTTCATCTCGCAAAGGTTAGATTAATTTTTTTGCATTTATTAAATAAGTTAGATTTATTGTTAATTTTATGATAAATAGGTTAGATAAATTTTTAAATAGCTTAAACATGTTAGATTTTTTGTTAGTTTTATTATAAATAGGTTAGATTAATTTTTAAAGTAGCTTACATATGTTGGATTTATTGTTAGTTTTATTATAAATATGTTGGATCTATAAATATGTTGGATCTATACATATGTTGGATTTCTTTTTTAATATGTTATATTTTATTTTTTAAATTTTGAATATGTTAGATTTATTTTAATATAGGTTAGATTTTATTTTTAATTTCGGATTAATTTTTAAATATGCTAGATAAATAAGTTAGATTTATATTTTTTGAATCTATACATATGTTAGATTTTTGAATAGGTTAGATTTATTTTTTTGAAATATGTTTAGGTTTATCTATAAATATGTTGGATTTTTTTAGTTTGTTAGGTTTTTCAAATAGGTTATTTATTAATATGTTGGATTTATAAATATGTTGGATCTATAAATATGTTGGATCTATACATATGTTGGATTTCTTTTGTAATATGTTATATTTATTTTTAAAATTTTGAATATGTTAGATTTATTTTAATATAGGTTAGATTTTATTTTTTAATTTCGGATTAATTTTTAAATATGCTAGATAAATAAGTTAGATTTATATTTTTTGAATCTATACATATGTTAGATTTTTGAATAGGTTAGATTTATTTTTTTGAAATATGTTTAGGTTTATCTATAAATATGTTGGATTTTTTTAGTTTGTTAGGTTTTTCAAATAGGTTATTTTTTAATATGTTGGATCTATAAATATGTTGGATCTATAAATATGTTGGATCTATACATATGTTGGATTTCTTTGTAATATGTTATATTTATTTTTATAATTTTGAATATGTTAGATTTATTTTAATATAGGTTAGATTTTATTTTTTAATTTCGGATTAATTTTTAAATATGCTAGATAAATAAGTTAGATTTATATTTTTGAATCTATACATATGTTAGATTTTTGAATAGGTTAGATTTATTTTTTTGAAATATGTTTAGGTTTATCTATAAATATGTTGGATTTTTTTAGTTTGTTAGTTTTTTCAAATAGGTTATTTTTTAATATGTTGGATCTATAAATATGTTGGATCTATAAATATGTTGGATCTATACATATGTTGGATTTCTTTGTTAATATGTTATATTTTATTTTTATAATTTTGAATATGTTAGATTTATTTTAATATAGGTTAGATTTTATTTTTTAATTTCGGATTAATTTTTAAATATGCTAGATAAATAAGTTAGATTTATATTTTTTGAATCTATACATATGTTAGATTTTTGAATAGGTTAGATTTATTTTTTGAAATATGTTTAGGTTTATCTATAAATATGTTGGATTTTTTTAGTTTGTTAGGTTTTTCAAATAGGTTATTTATTAATATGTTGGATTTATAAATATGTTGGATCTATAAATATGTTGGATCTATACATATGTTGGATTTCTTTGGTAATATGTTATAATTTATTTTTTATATTTTGAATATGTTAGATTTATTTTAATATAGGTTAGATTTTATTTTTTAATTTCGGATTAATTTTTAAATATGCTAGATAAATAAGTTAGATTTATATTTTTTGAATCTATACATATGTTAGATTTTTGAATAGGTTAGATTTATTTTTTTGAAATATGTTTAGGTTTATCTATAAATATGTTGGATTTTTTTAGTTTGTTAGGTTTTTCAAATAGGTTATTTTTTAATATGTTGGATCTATAAATATGTTGGATCTATAAATATGTTGGATCTATACATATGTTGGATTTCTTTGGTAATATGTTATAATTTATTTTTTATATTTTGAATATGTTAGATTTATTTTAATATAGGTTAGATTTTATTTTTTAATTTCGGATTAATTTTTAAATATGTTAGCATCTCATAAATAAGTTAGATTTTTAATATGTTAGATTTATATTTTTTGAATCTATACATATGTTAGATTTTTGAATATGTTAGATTTATATTTTTTTAAATAAGTTAGAACAAATTGTATTTATTTTTTTAAAATAGATTTTTGAATAAGTTAAATTTGTTAGAGTTATTTTTTGAATAAGTTAGACTTATATTCAATTTAGATTTACATTTACATTTATTATGAATTAGAATTTCAAAATTTGAATTAGATTATTATGAATTAGACTTAGATTTATTTTTTTATATAATTTTTTTTCTTTTGAAATTCGGCTGAGGCATTTTTTTTTTTTTTTTTTTTTTTTTTTTTTTTTTTTTTTTTTTTTTTTCCTCTGTCACAGAGACAGAGGGCAGAGGGCAGCAGTTTTTTTCTTTGTTTTTTTTTTTTTAATTCGGCAGAGGGCAGCAGAGCTTTTCCTTTGTTTTTTTTTTTTTTTTTTTTCTTTAATATAAGTTAGATTTACATTTACATTTATATTCAATTTAGATTTAATTTAGATTTACATTTACATTTATATTCAATTTAGATATAATTTAGATTTACATTTACATTTATATTCAATTTAGATTTACATTTACATTTATATTCAATTTAGATTTAATTTACATTTACATTTACATTTATATTCAATTTAGATTTAATTTAGATTTACATTTACATTTATATTCAATTTAGATTTACATTTACATTTACAGAGCTTATTCAATTTAGATTTAATTTAGATTTACATTTACATTTATATTCAATTTAGATTTACATTTACATTTACATTTACATTTATATTCAATTTAGATTTAATTTACATTTACATTTACATTTATATTCAATTTAGATTTACATTTACATTTACATTTACATTTACATTATATTCAATTTAGATTTAATTTAGATTTACATTTACATTTATATTCAATTTAGATTTACATTTACATTTACATTATATTCAATTTAGATTTAATTTACATTTACATTTACATTTATATTCAATTTAGATTTACATTTACATTTACATTTACATTTACATTTAAATTCAATTTAGATTTAATTTAGATTTACATTTACATTTATATTCAATTTAGATTTACATTTACATTTACATTTACATTATATTCAATTTAGATTTAATTTACATTTACATTACATTTATATTCAATTTAGATTTACATTTACATTTACATTTACATTTACATTTATATTCAATTTAGATTTAATTTAGATTTACATTTACATTTATATTCAATTTAGATTTACATTTACATTTACATTTATATTCAATTTAGATTTAATTTACATTTACATTTACATTTATATTCAATTTAGATTTACATTTACATTTACATTTACATTTATATTCAATTTAGATTTAATTTACATTTACATTTACATTTATATTCAATTTAGATTTACATTTACATTTACATTTACATTTACATTTATATTCAATTTAGATTTAATTTAGATTTACATTTACATTTATATTCAATTTAGATTTACATTTACATTTACATTTATATTCAATTTAGATTTAATTTACATTTACATTTACATTTATATTCAATTTGGATTTACATTTACATTTACATTTACATTTACTTTTTTGAATATGTGAAGTAATTTATATTTATTTATATTGAATAGGTTTAAAAGATGACATCTCCTAGTCACAATGAGGATTTACCTTTGGACCAAAGATTGTCAATCGAAATTTTTGGCCCAAATCCACCTATGCAACCACCATCTAATTCCAAAATTATCCCCAAAATTATCCACAAAATTATCCACCTAATTATCAAAGAAGGGATCAAACGCTAGATTTAAATTATCAACAACCCCCCCAAATGTATGCACCGTATTATACTTCAAACGATCCAAACATGTATATTCCACAAGAAACACATGCATATGGAGGCACTTCTTCTGTATCATCGAGCCAAGTCACCCTCCCTATGGAAGGTACTCCGTCGAGAAGTGTCACTGGAATTGAAGAAGAACCAATCCTTCCTCCGACAAGTGCCCCCCCAGAAGGACAAGTGGTAAAGAAGACTAAAAGAGTTCCTGAATACAATCAGCCGTGGGCAGGGTGGTACAAGATTTCCACAGATGAGAACGGCAACATGACCACTCTCGAATGTAAGGTACAAAATTGCAAGAAACCGTTTTTTACCTATAAACAAAGTAGTGGTATGACCAGCTTTAAAAGACATGTCGAAATGCACCAAAGGAAGGGTGAGGTTATATCTGAAAATGCTGGACCAAGACAAATCCAAACCCTTATAAACGCGGATGGTACTAGAACCAACCCAAAATACGATGAATCAAAAATGCTTAGTGAATTGGCACGGTACATTACCCACAAAGAACAACCAATAGGCATGGGTGGTTGTATGAGTTTTGCCCGGTTAGTCATTAAGGGGTGTGCTCAACCAATGTACAAGAGGATCCATCATAGAAAGATGGTTGGTGAAATCAAAAACCAGTTTACCAAAATAAAAGATGAGCTCCGAGCTATATTTGCATACCAACAAAATAAGGTCTCAATTACCTCCGATATATGGACTGCCGGTAAACATGGCCTTGGGTACTCGTGTGTTACCGGCCATTGGATCGATGATCAGTGGGTGTTACAAAAAAGGATATTAAGTTTTCGTGTGTTAGATTCCCCGCACTCAGCACATGTAATTTTCAAATCCATTATTGAGGTGTTAGAAGAGTATAACCTTAAGAGAGATAGGGATAACAAGGTTTTCTCTATTTCATTCGATAATGCTAGTAACAATGTAGCTTCCATTGAGATTTTTAAACGGTCACTAAACCCGATTATGAATGGGGCAATGTTTCACCAAAAGTGTGCTTGCCACATACTTAACCTCGTCGTGAAGGCGGGCCTTAAAACAGAAGCAGTAAAAGATTTGATCGTTAAATTAAAGGATTGTCTGTCCCACATTGTTTCAAACCAAGAAAGAAAACAACGGTTTGGTTTGATGTGTGTCAACTATGGATTGAGCAAGTTGAAAGTTCCTTGGGATATAGATACCCGTTGGAACTCTACCTATAGGTTTCTGAACCGGTGCCTTCCTTACAAAGCCGTCATAGGAGAGTTTTTGAGAGGCTCCACCCCCGAGGGAATGGCATTGGAGCCCAGCCTCGAAGAATGGGAGCAACTAACAACCCTAAGTAATTTCTTACGAACATTTTTTAATGCAACCGTCCAATTATCCTGCTCGTACTCACCGACGGCATTTGAGTTGATCAGACATCTCTATAGCATCTCCAAGGTGTACCGTGAATTGGAAGAAGCTGAAAGCAAGTACACCACTCTCACACCGATCGTAGATGCCATGAAAGAAAAATTTCTAAAATATTGGGACGATGTACCCCTCCTGGCCATTATCGCAAGCTGCCTCAACCCGGCATACAAGAAGTTTTACACAATCAAAATAGTTTCAGCGTACAAAGATAATCTACATTTAGACAACACCGGGGTGGAGGCATTCGTGACTTCGAAGTTCGATGAGATGTTTAGCATATACCACTCAAGAATGGGTGACAACCAAAACCCGTCTTCGTCCCGTGCCGGTCCTAGGTAACAATTTAAATATCTACATTATTTTAATCTTTATTATTTATAATATCTACACTTCTACTAATTTTTTTATTTTTTTTAATAGTTCCACTTCCAGGAGCACTAGCAGCGGTGGATTGTTAGCAGATTTCCAATCGGAGATCCAACCGCACACATCCACAAATGAGTTACTGAGCTATTTTGCGGGAGTAAACGAAAGAGAAGATGGACTTGACATCATGACGTGGTGGAAGAGGAATCAAAGAAACTATCCAACACTGGCGATGATGGCCCGCGACGTATTTGCCGTACCCGTGTCAACCGTCCCTTCCGAAAGTTGTTTTAGTTCGGCGAACAGGATCCTCTCCGACAAACGCAGTAAGTTGGGTGCACATGTTTTTGAGAGACTTGTGTGCTTGAAAGATTGGATTGATGCTGATGAGCGCAACCAACATCGAGATCATCAAGAATCATCATCCGGAGTCGACACTGAAGAAAGCGGTACCGATACGCGGCACGCGGCTAATTCGGATTCAGACGGTGCGGAAGAGAGCGAACAATGGTATATGAATCCAAACTACTAGATAGGTAGTGTCGGTATACATTTCTAACCTCTTTTAATATTTATGGTTATTTTTTAAATTATAATTTCTAAACGTTTCAATTAGTTCTTAAATTATTCATTTTAAAGAAAAATTACTAACAAAAAAAAAGTTAGAACTCCGCCTATGTTATTTTACATAGCCGGTCCCAAGCCCGGAATAAAGGAGGAGGGTAACTTTTATTTTTGAATTTAGATTTAATTTAGATTTAGATTTAATTTAGATTTAGATTTAATTTAGATTTAAATTTAAATTTAGATTTTTTTTTTCTTTTGAAATTCGGCAGAGGCAAATTTTTTTTTTTTTTTTTTTTTTTTTTTTTTTTTTTTTTTTTTTTTAGTTCGGCAGAATCCAGATTCCAGAGTCATATTTTGAGTTTTTTTTTTTCTTTTATTTAATTTAGTTTAGATTTAAATTAGATTTCGATTCAATTTAAATTTTAATTTAGATTTACATTTATATTAAATTTAGATTTAATTTTATTTGCATCTAAATTTAGATTTGAATTTTTATTTAATTTAATTTAGATTTATATTACCAATTTAAATTGAACGTTTACAAAATATATTATCAATTTAAAATGTTTATTGTTTTAAATTAATTGATTTAAGATATTTTTGATTTATATTTTATTTAACCTATTAATTTATATTTGAATTTATATTTAGATTGTTTTTTTTCTTTTGAAATTCGGTAGAAGTTTTTTTTTTTTTTTTTCCTTTTATTTAATTTAATTTAGATTTAAATTAGATTTGGATTCAATTTTAATTTTAATTTAGATTTACATTTTTATTCAATTTAGATTTAATTTAATTTGCATCTAAATTTAGATTTGAATTTTTATTTAATTTAGATTTATATTATCAATTTAAATTGAACGTTTACAAAATATATTATCAATTTAAAATGTAAACTACAAATTTCGGGATATAAATAAATTATGAAACTATATAATTAGAATGAGAGTTTGAAAATAAAATAAAATTACTCGTGTAAAGAAATAATATTTCGTACGACACGTAATAAACACGTAAGACACGGTAAACACGTAATAATATTCGTACGACACGGTAAAAAAAATCAGAAAACAAATCAGAAAACAGCAAAAAAAAAAAAAAAAAAAAAAAAAAAAAAAAAATTGTACCCGTGCCCGTCCTGCCCGTGCCCGCTGTACCCTTGCCCGTTGTACCCGTCTACCCGCAACGGGCACGGGTTTGAGACGGGCAGGGCGGAGTTTTTAAAAAAAAAACCCGCCTACCCGTGCCCGTTGTACCCGCCAACCCGTTGTACCCGTACCCGTCTTGCCCGCTGCCCGGGACGGGTACGGGTCTGCCCGGCCCGAGGTACCCGTTAGCAATCCTCTAGTTGAGATCACATTTCAAGTGCAATAATAATCAAAACTGACAAAATGATCGACATGTTGCCATTAATTTATTTGTCCGCAAGTTTATACGTACTTCAAATCGATGCATCAAATATCAAGCAAAAATAAATGAGCTCAAACGCATTTCCAACACATTGTGTGCAACTATTCAAATTTTTAATTAATTAAGGATGCATTTGAAGTCTGACAATCTTCAAACCTACAAATATACTCTTAATGTTGTCATCCGCTTGTCTGAGATTGTATTTACTAATTCACATCGATGTATCAAATTCAAATATTAACCAAACTAATCGATCTTGTTGAAATGCATTTTTTTATTCGAATAAAAAAATGCATTTATTATACTTTGTGTGTGTCTTTTCAGAAATTTTAATTAATTGAGATCCCATTTGAAAGTCCAATTATTATCGATGGCGATCCGAGCCCCCCCACCTCCATACACTCCTCCTTCATCTTCATTTTCTCCATCTGAGTCAATACTTCTGTCTGGTGGATTTGGCCACCGCTTTCGATGCTTCCGCCTGCTGGATCTGGCCACCGCTCATTGTTCCATCGTTGTTCGAGCCGGTGCTTCCATCTAGCGGATCTGACCACCGTTTCTTGGTGCTTCCACTTCGTGGATTTGGTCGTCGCTCTTCGCATCGTCCTTCTGGGGGTTTTTATTCTCCAAGATAAGCGGTTCGCCTTTTCTTCTCTTCTCCTGAGTTCTTCTTCCCCTCTTTGGAAATGAAAGGGTGGATAGAACGAGTTGTACATATAGTTACTTACTTTATATGTTGTTTGTGCTAGAATTTGTTTATGTGCTTTATTTCTTCTCCCTTTTCTGCTTCCCACACTGGCGGCTCTTCATTGGGACTTCTGAGTGGTGACTATACTAGCCCATTTGATTCAGTTCCCGGTCTGATTTGATTCAGTGCCTTCTATGATGAAGTCTGCCAGCAGGACAACTATGCACATAGAGGAAACCATCACTAGGCTCTTATCATTTCCATCAAGCAAGGATAACCAAAATTATATCCACAGGATGCACATACCACTGTGCGTTTATAGTTTGTTTATAGCTGAGTGCTTTCTAAGACATTTCTTGTCTAATTTTATGTAACATTAATAGCCAAAAAAAATTATCATCAAAACTAACAGATGTGTACGTGTGTCCATTTGAAAGTCCAATTATCATCAAAACTAACAGATGTGTGTAACATATTTATTTGTCCGTAAGTTTAAATGCACTAATTTAGATTGATGACTCAACTATTAAGAAAAAAATATATATTCAAATGCATTTCTAGCACATTATGTGCATCTTTTCATCCTTTTAATTAATTAAGGCCGCGTGTCTGTGAGTTGATACGAATCAATTCACATCAAATTATCAAATATTAACCAAAATAATATGCTAAAATGCATGTATAATACAATGTGTCTATTCATATGTTTATTTAGTTAGAACCACATTTGAAGTTCAAGAATTAATCACGAAAACTGACAAATTTGATCTACATATTGTCATTTATTTGTCCGCAAGTTTATAAGCACTAATCCAAAAGATGCATCAAATATTAATAAAAAAACAAATCTACTCAAATGCTTTCATCTATTAATTTTTTTAATTAGTTGGTGTCTTATTTAAAGGTCAATTGTTGCGTTTATATTCACTAATTCCCATTAATGCATCAAATTATTGACCAAAACAATCTGCTGAGATGCACTTAAAATAGACTATATGTGTAGATCTATCTAAATTAATAAACAAATTTACAAGTTTATATTTTACATTTTGATAACTGGTTTTACTGGATATCTTAATTGTAAAATAAATTTGTTGCTAATATAACATATGTTACTTATAATTAATTAATGTTTAAGTTGTTAAATTTGACGTCCGTTAAGCATTCGGATGAGGAATTAACTAGTAAATATTTTACTAAGAAAGATAACAATTATGAAAAATAATGAACATTGTTATGAATTTGAATTAAAGTTAGAAACACTCTCTCCAATATCACTAATTCGGCTATAAATATTTTATTCAAGCTCCGCTAAGTTCAAAACTTTTTCCTATTTTGAATAAAAACTTAAAAGAGTACGAACAATTTTGTCGCACATCTTGGCCTCAACTATAGTAATTTGGTTCTTGTGCCAAAATTGAGATAGCGTGTCTAATTCATTACTACATCGATTGAAAGTTACATGGGAATTGGAACATGCGTTTAGTAGCACAAAAGGGAGGTACACCAGCAATAGATTATGAACAAGATCAATAGATATCTCATTGTGTCATCGTTCAATAAAAAAATCTCCCGAAATGGAGTGAGAAGGAAGTGAAGTGCTTGCACGGAGGAACCAGCATCATCAATCCAATAAGAAGGTTCCACGTGTGGTCTTAGTAGGTCCGATCATGCACGAGAAAGGTCGCTTGTCGGGTACGGATCCAAAGCGTTGACATGTTGTTCAAGTGCCATGGTGGCAAGTGGCAACCGCGCTCCGCACTCAAAGGAACCCAGAAAAGAAAAACGAAGAAAGGATTAAAAAGCCAGAGATTAAATCTTGAAGGAAACTTTGTCATCAAATATATATATGCAACTTGCACTTTTCAGGAAAACAACAAAAACACATTTATCTGCAACTTGCAAGCAGTGTTTTCTGCATAATCGTTACATTGGCGAATTCTTTTAAAAAACATAAACCACAAAGAAGGAAAAAAAAATAAGAAGAAGGAAGAAGCAAAATTAAAAGGGTCCGCGTAATTTTTTTATTTCATATGATTTTCTCTAACATAGGCAAACGTCAGCCACTAACCTGTCTGTGGACTTGGACATGGAGCTTTCCACTTCCATTTGGCTCTTTCTGGGGGCATTAGCATAAGAAAAGAAGACCGAATAAAAGTATTTTTTTTTTCATAACTAACATAATTCCGAAATTTTCATTACCCTAGTCACCAAAAAAAAAAAAAATCACCCCAAATTTGGGGAAATTTTACATTTACCCAGGCTGCTCAATGCCCCTGCGGCCCCAAAGACTGGGGGCCGCCCAATGCCGCTACGGCCCCTATTTTTTTTATCTGAAGTTTTTTTATTTGTTTTGGTTTTTGGTGTTTTATTTTTTATTTTTTATATAGTTTATATATTATGTGTAATTGTTATTTTGTTTTAAATGTCGTTTATTTTGAAAATATCGTTCGTTTGTCGGATCAAAATTTTGAGTATGTTGTTTATTTTGAAAATGTCATTCGTTTGAAATATCGTTTGTGTACGAAGAAATAATGATATAATGAACAAAATAAATAAATAACAAAACAACAAATAAAATAAATAACAAAGCAACAAAATAAATAAGTCACAGTATCTGACAAAACACCTAACCAAGTACAAATCAAATCCTACGGGTCTGGACTAAATACCGTCTTCAGCCTCATAACCCTAAACCCCCGACCCCGCCTGGAGAGTGGCGTCTCGTCAGTATATGAACCACCTGGAGAGTCATCGTCCTCCGCATGAACATCCTCCGGCTGAACCGGCTCGTCATGAATCTCCTCAATCTCGGATGTCTGCTGGACTCCAGGACCACAAACTATTGTCTATCCAGACTCACCCTGCGTGAATAGGTACACATGTCTCGCTATGGGGTCATCGAGCGAAGGGAACTCTGGGATCAGCATGGAGGATCCAGGAAACTCCGGGATCAGCTTTGTATGAATATGTTGGTCCCTAACAGCACCTAGAGGGGGGGGGGGGTGAATATGGGACCTTTTAAATTTTAATCACTAGTACAAAAAACCCCTTCACCGACCCTCAACCACCGACTGTTTTAATATTTAACAGTCGGTGTAGAGACTGCTAGTAAAATCGTAAATAAGAATAACCTCTACACTGACTGTTCTATTACAAAAAACCGTCAGTGAACCAACTGATCAGAGTCAAAATAACGATGATTTACGTAGGGTTTTGGCTTAGGTTTTACATATTTTCTCACACTTATGTTTACTTTATTAGAGAAAAAGGCTACTGTCACCCTTCTTTATGTTTTATTGCAGAATACAGGTTTTGGGACTATTTTACACCAAATGGAGCTAGAATTGGGTCAATCGGATCAGCGACGCTCATCGACTAAGTCTCTGTTACGGTCCGTACTGGCTAATACGGACCAGGCCTAGCATTGACCAGGAGATAGCGCTGGAAGCATTAAACCCTAACCGTCGAGGTCCTAATACGGACCGTATCAACTAATACGGTCCGTATCCGAAGGCGTCTCTTGGGAAATAACTGCCGACAGCTGTTTCCAGATTGATTTCTTAGCCTCCAATCAACCTCTACACGTCCCTACACTCCTATATAAGGCCCCTGGGCAGATAGAATTGGCATCTTTGTAATTAGGGTTAGATTTGATTAAAGAGAGAAGAGAGGAGTGATTGTAACCATGCCGTTCCGCGGCTAAGTTCCTTTTCTTGGGGCTAGGCAATAAACCTTGTTACTCTTGATGTTTTGATATATATATTTCTGTTGATTATGGTTTCTTGTTGTTGTATCGAATATGCTTTTGTGATTTATTATCTCTTCATCTAATTTCAATGATCTAGTTTAAGTTCATTAGGGTAGTGACAGTGCTTTAATGACGATAGAAACTATTTGGATGAGTTAGCCTCGTTGAGATCTATTAGGTTTATGTGAAGAAAACCTTCGCGGGGAAACCATAAACCAGAACAACAAAACGCATGACCAAATTCCATCATTTGCGTAAGGTAAATCGCAGTGATCTGTGTAGTAATTTGGGAGATAAGAGACCCGATAGTTGCGTAAGGTAAATCGCATTGTCCTGAGTAGAGTCTCGATGAAAGATCTGTCATTCTGGCGTAACATAAATCGCAGTGACCTTTGTAGTTATCTTTCATAAAACAACAACAGGAAATCAGATGCAACAGGAATATATTGTCAAGGCGGATTGAGTGGCAGTGGTGTGCCGAAACCCTAGGAATTCTCATATTTATCTTTATTTTAATTACTTTTAATTATTTCCTAATTTACATTGATCAACAAAACATCTCTCAAATTTCAGACTTCGTCTAGCCTTTCGAAAGGTTGTGATTCGATCGCTCGAAGCACTGAACCAATATTCCCTGTGGATCGACCTCGCATATACTACTCGATAAGGATTGTGCGCTTGCAGTCCGAACCGATAGCATTTACGAGTTTATAAATATTAAAAGAAACATTGCTCTCTTTTGAGTGATCAAGCTTTTTGGCGCCGTTGCCGGGGAATAACGGTTCATTGTGCAAGGCCTCGAAAGACGCCCTTGCTTTGACCATTGAATCCAATTAATTAGAAACGCCTAGATTTCTTTTTATTTTCTTCATTTTTATTTTTCTTTTATTTTTAATTTCGTTTTTATTTTATTTTCTTTTTATTTTTCAGTTTTAGTTTAATTTTCAGATTTTCTTTTCTTTTTAGGAAATTGCACGCTGGCCGAATCATCCGTACGAAGATCCGAGAGGATTGCTAGTAGGAGAGGACAATTCGCTTCCACATCACCAATAAGAACCAATCATAGTTCTTCATCAAGTAATTCTGAAGGCGAAGAGGACTCAGATTCGATCAACATGAATATCCCACCGAACGAACCGATTAACAATGGAAGACAAGACAATGGTGATAATGAAGTTCACAATGCAGCAAGACCCAAACTTCTACGAGACTATTGCGTACCGCGCGCGAATGATCCTAATTCTAGTATAAACCCGCCAACTGTTACGAACCGTAATTTTGAGATCAAACCTGCTCTCATAAATATGGTTTCGCAACAGCAATTTGGAGGATTTCCACATGAAGATCCACATCTTCATTTGTCAATCTTCCTAGGGATATGCGAGACGATAAAGATCAACGGAGTTACCGATGAAGCAATCAGGCTAAGGCTATTTCAATTTTCATTAAAAGATAAAGCAAGAGCATGGTTGTTTTCCTTACCGGCCAATTCCATTCAAACTTGGGACCAATTGTTTAATGTGTTTATTGCAAAATATTTTCCACCATCCAAAACTTCAAGGTTTAGAAATCTAATTACTAATTTTGAACAAAGGGATGGTGAAACATTGTGTGAGGCATGGGATAGATATAAGGATATGTTAAGGTGTTGTCCACATCATGGTCTAGAAAAATGGCTGATTGTCCAAACTTTTTATAATGGTCTAAACCCTACCGATAGGTTGTCTATTGATGCTTCTGCAGGAGGAGCAATCATGAACAAGGAACCTGACGAGGCCTACAACCTAATTGAAGAGATTGCAATCAACCAACACTACTGGATCCCTGAGCGAAAGAAGCCAAGTCCAACACCCGGCATGCACCGAGTAGATGACATCTCCATGCTGAGCGCAAAGATTGATGCTTTGCAAATGGCACTCAACAAGCAGACCAAGCAGCGAACGGTAGCAGCAGTCAATGCCGCAACAGCATGTGGCTATTGCGGAGGAGCACATGAGATGACCGAATGTATGAATGTGACGGAAACTGAGGAAGAAATAGAGCAAGCAAACGCAATTGACAACAGCTTTCGACCTCAGCCCGCCTACAACACATACCATCCGAACAACCGAAACCATCCAAATCTCTCATACGCAAACAATCAAAGGCCTGCTGCACCTCAACAGAACTACCAACCACAATCCAATTTTCAGCCAAGATACAACAATCCTCAATCGAACTACCAACCAAGGCAATACAATCAACCGCAGCAACCAGACATCACATCATTAATGGAGAGATTCCTAGAGAAGCAAGAGAAGACTAACGCCGAAATCGCACAAAAGATTGAATCCTTAACAAACCGCAACAAAGACTTAGAAGACAATGTCTCTAAGATGGCAAGAGAACTCTCTAGTATCGCACGTGAAAAAGGCAAATTTCCGGGCCAACCGGAAGAAAACCCAAGAGAAACTTGCAAGAGCATAACATTAAGGAGCGGTACAGCTTATCAGGGACCTCCCATGCCCGATCAAACCTCCGATGAGATGCATGCAGAGCCATCGCATTCAGAAGAGTACGAGCCGCAACCACTGGAGCCGCCCGTACTTGAAACGCAGGCAGACCTTATTGAGGAGCAGAATGACACCGTAGGTGGAGACGATCGACAACCCGAACCTGAATATATTGCACCACCACCCTACAAGCCACCTCTGCCATTCCCTCCAAGGCCGGCCAAGCACAAGATGGAGCCACAATTCACGAGATTCATGGAGACACTCAAGCAACTACAAATCACAATCCCCTTCACTGAGGCAATTGCAAACATACCTTCGTATGCTAAATTTCTGAAGGAGATTCTTTCAAACCGCAGTAGACTCCAAGAATTCTCAACAATCCCGCTCAATCTGGAATGTAGTGCGCTCGTGCAAAGCAAATTACCGACAAAGTTGAAAGATCCGGGAAGCTTTTCGATACCGTGCACGATTGGTACAATAGATTTTAAGAAAGCTTTATGTGATCTGGGGGCAAGTGTGAGTTTGATGCCAAAGGCGGTATTTGACAAATTGAATTGTGGAGAACTATCACCAACTCAAATGGCATTACAACTGGCTGATCGGTCAATTCGATATCCTGAAGGAGTATTGCTAGATGTACCGATCAAAGTTGGAGACCTTTGGATACCTGGAGATTTTGTTGTAGTAGACATGGAAGAAGATGAACACATTCCAATCATCCTTGGGAGGCCATTCCTCGCCACATGTGGAGCAATGATTGATGTTAAGAATGGGAAAATTTCGTTAAATGTCGGAAAGGACAAGGTTACTTACGACATAAACAGAGCTTTAAAATACCCTTCTGACATTGATCGTGTCTTCAACTTGGGCATCACTGATGAATTTGAAGAGGAAGAGTACCCATTCGATGAATTTGGAGAGTTCATGGGTATTGAGGATTTGGATAGCCTTCTTGGAAGGGAAGATGATGAAGTACAACCTGAACAAGATGTCACCACTAAACCTGACGAGGTTTACAATGAAACTTGCGCAAGATGCACTACTATCACTGAAGAAGAAGTAATTCCCGTGTCCAAAGTCCTACAACCCGTATTTTCCAATATGGGTAGTAACGAAGAGAAGAAGAAGGAAAAGGCAACCTCTCCTCCACAACTCGAGCTTAAACCTCTTCCACCCAACCTACAATACGAATTTCTGGGCCCAAATCGAACCTATCCGGTAATTGTCGGCTCTCAGCTTGACAAGACCCAAATCAGCAAACTCGTCAATACACTCAGGAAACACAAGAAAGCAATTGGCTACTCAATCGATGACATCAAAGGCCTCAGTCCTACCATTAGCATGCACCGAATTCTGCTAGAGGAAGATCACAAACCTTCACGAGAACCACAAAGAAGACTCAATCCAAACTTGAAGGAAGTGGTCAAGAAAGAAGTCCTGAAGCTGCTAGATGCAGGCATCATTTACCCCATCTCTGATAGCAACTGGGTGAGTCCCGTCCAGGTCGTTCCGAAGAAGGGAGGTACCACAGTTGTGAAAGGAGATAACGACGAAATGCTCCAAACAAGAGTTGTTACAGGGTGGCGAATGTGCATTGATTATCGGCGGCTAAACATGGCAACAAGAAAGGATCACTACCCTCTTCCGTTTATCGATCAACTGTTGGAGCGACTAGCAAAACATTCATACTTCTGTTACCTTGATGGATACTCCGGCTTCTTCCAAATCCCAATTCATCCTCAAGATCAAGAAAAGACCACATTCACATGCCCCTATGGAACTTTCGCTTACCGTCGCATGCCCTTCGGGTTATGCAACGCCCCAGCGACCTTCCAAAGGGCCATGGTGTCTATCTTTTCAGATTATGTTGAGGAAATAATGGAAGTATTCATGGATGATTTTTCAGTTTATGGGGATACCTTCGACTCATGTTTAAGGAACTTGTCTAAAGTTCTAAAAAGATGTGAAGAAGTGAACCTCGTATTAAATTGGGAAAAATGTCATTTTATGGTACAGGAGGGAGTAGTGCTTGGTCACACCATTTCCTCTAAGGGATTGGAGGTCGACAAAGCAAAAGTCGAGGTGATTGAAAAATTAACTCAACCAACATGTGTTCGTGACATTCGCAGTTTTCTTGGTCATGCAGGTTTTTATCGAAGATTTATCAAGGACTTCTCGAAGATCGCAAAGCCACTCTCAAACTTGACCATAAAGGATGCCGAGTTCATCTTCGATGGAAAATGCATCGAAGCATTCAACACACTCAGGAATGCTTTGATCTCAGCCCCAATTCTCCAACCACCTGACTGGGACCATCCTTTTGAAATCATGTGCGATGCAAGTGATTATGCAGTAGGAGCAGTCCTGGGACAACGGAAGGACAAGAAGCCCTATGCAATTTATTACGCGAGCAAAGTTCTAAATGAAGCTCAATGCAATTACACAACAACTGAGAAAGAACTACTCGCAGTAATCTTTGCAATTAACAAATTTCGATCTTACCTTGTAGGTTCAAAAGTCATCATTTATACAGATCATGCAGCAATCAAGTACCTCATCAACAAGAAGGACGCAAAACCTAGACTCATTCGATGGGTACTTCTCCTACAAGAATTTGATATCGAAATTAGGGATAAGAAGGGCACAGAGAATTCGGTAGCCGACCACCTATCAAGGCTGAGACAACCAAACAGTGATGATCAACCAATCGATGACTCTTTTGCTGATGAACACCTTTACTCTGTAGAGACATGCAGACGGCCATGGTACACAGATCTGGCCAACTACATTGCATGTGGAGCCATCCTGCCTAACATGACATTTCAGCAAAAGAAGAGATTTCTAACAAGTGCCAAACATTACTACTGGGATGATCCTTACCTCTTCCGCCTTTGTGTAGACGGAATACACAGGAGATGTGTCACACACGAAGAATCGAAAAGCATCATCCATGACTGTCACTCCTCGCCATATGGTGGCCATGCATCATTCCGAAAGACGGCATTGAAGATTCTTCAAGCAGGTTTTTATTGGCCCGACATCTTCAGAGATGTTCAGGATTATGTCTCCCGCTGTGACGCATGTCAACGGACGGGAAACATATCCAAACGCGATGAGATGCCACAAAACTCAATCCTAGAAGTGGAGATTTTCGATGTTTGGGGAATTGATTTCATGGGGCCATTCCCAAGCTCAGGTAACAACAAGTATATCCTCGTAGCAGTCGACTATGTCTCGAAATGGGTGGAAGCAATTCCAGCACCATCAGCAGATGCAAATGTAGTCAAGCGGCTGTTCCAGAAGATCATATTTCCAAGGTTTGGCATCCCTCGAGTAGTGATAAGTGATGGAGGATCGCATTTCATCAACAATCAATTCAATAACCTTCTGAAGAAATATGGCGTCTCACACAAGGTGGCAACTCCTTACCATCCACAAACCAGTGGGCAAGTAGAAATTTCAAACAGAGAAATCAAAAACATCTTGCAAAAGACGGTGTCTTGGTCCAGAAAGAATTGGGCACTCAAACTAGACGAAGCACTTTGGGCCTACAGAACCTCGTTCAAAACTCCAATCGGAATGACACCCTACAAGCTGATCTACGGAAAGGCTTGTCATCTGCCGGTGGAATTAGAACACAAGGCATATTGGGCAATAAAAACGTTCAATTATGACCTTAGAGATGCAGGCAAGAAGAGGCTACTAGATCTGAATGCACTAGACGAACTGAGACTACACGCATACGATAATGCAAAGATGTATAAAGAACGGGCGAAATTCTACCATGACAAAAAGATAAGAAAAAGGGAGTTCAAGGAAGGCGACATGGTGCTTCTCTTCAATTCACGATTAAAACTCTTCCCCGGAAAATTGAGATCCAGATGGACAGGGCCATACAAGGTCACATGCGTATACCCTTATGGAACAATCCAAATCTGGAGTCAAGAAACCGGGTATTTTAAGGTGAACGGCCAGAGGTTGAAGCACTACATCGCAGGAACAAATGATGAGCACGAAGAAACATATTCCTTCGGGAATCAGCCAAACGAAGGATGAGATCAAGAAGTCAAGCTAATGACTTTAAACAAGCGCTTCTTGGGAGGCAACCCAAGGCCACTTTTATTTCTTTTTCATATAAAATTCAAAAATAAAAAAAATATATATATTTCTTTCGATCCTAAACTATTATACTAATCACAGGGTTACTATTCTTACCTACAGGAGGAAATGCTGGAAGAATTTAATCGACAAAATTCGAAGCCCGTCACGAAAAATTATTCTCTGTTACGGACTGTATCAGTTCAATACGGAGTAGTTCCCCAATACGGGCCCATCTTGGACTTGGCACAGAAAAAGGAAGGTTCAACACAAAACCGCACAACGGTTACGGACCGTATCAGTTGATACGGACCGTAATCAATAAGCAGTTTTAACCAACCCTATTTCTGATGCTTCAAGAACAAAAATTCGAATTTCAGCCAAAACTAACCTCCCACTACCAGCACTTCCTGCACATTCATCACATCTTTTCACTGCCATATAAACCCTGCATTCACTTCCCTTTTTCCTGCACCATTTTGTAGAATTTTCAGATCAAAATTCGAAACCTGTCCACAGAAATTCTCCAAGTCAAGCCCGTATCAGCACCGTATCAGCTGAATACGGCCCGTAACAGAGACCGAAACTAGAGAAAAATGGCGCACAACAGCCCCCGTTCCTCCGATCCTCAATCCGACAATGAACACATCTTCGCAACAGCCATGGGAATCAAGTTCTACAGCAAGCAAGAATTTGATCGTGCTCAAACATTGCTCGACCGCACCGTCGCGAACAACAAGGCGATGTGCATAAACACCATGAAAGTCCTTGGATGTTATGACTATGTGCGCGTGTCCCTTAATAACATCAATTTATGGGATTTGGCGGACCGCCTACGAACCACAAGAGTATACTTACGACCCTCCATTGAATTTTTATCAACACTACAGTGGGAAGGCGACACAATCACATACCGTTTACTCAACCGCCCATTTACCATAACCATGGAGGAGTTTTGCAAGGCGCTGTCCATACCCACCAATGGCGAAATCGAACTATGCACGAGGGAAAAGCGCACGAAGTATTGGGAGATGGTCGCAATTGATGAGCGCAAAATATACCGCAAAGACTCACGCTTTATTTCTTCAATAGAATTGAGGTATATTCATATTATCTTGACTAACTCTATCTTCCCAATAGGAGAAGACACAACGGAGGTGCAAGAGCGAGATATCTTCATCATGCGTTGCATGAAGAGCCATAAGCATCAACCACATCTTGGCCACCACATCTTGCATCACCTTACTTCCGTGGCCGCCGACACGAAAAACAACCATGTGGTTTCTGTGGGTTGTTTCGCAACCCTCCTTGCACATCACCACAACATAAGTTTTGACGGCTTCGTGGAAGTATTCGGCAACAACCGCCTAAATATGAACTATCTGGTGAACAACAACCATGTACAAGCGGTCTTCAACGCACACACCGGCGACATTAGGTACACTCTCAAAATTGGTGAGAATATGACCCTCCATATTGGCACGGATAGGGGGTCATTTCAGTTCGGATACGAATCCGAACACGAAGATGAAGCACAAGAAGAGGAGGAACCAACGGAGGAGGAGCCAACCGAAGAAAATATGGAGGAATCCCAAAGCACACCACACCAATCAACCATCCATCACCATGACATGGCGTTCGTACGCCATCTCATTCCACCGCGCGAAAGCACAAATGAAACAAACTCCATGCCCGCTCCAACCGGTTGGGAGCAAGAAACAACAATATCTCAACCTCACGAACCAGGCCCTACCGCCCGTTACGCCAACAACACCCTCGAGAATTTAAAGAAGCGCACACGCTAATTGGAAGAATATTTGGACAAGGTAAACAAAGCATACGAGAATTTCTACGAATATTGCCTTTCCAAGGGAATGCCATTCACACCACCGATTCCATTCAACCCACCACCACCCCGCGACAATGAGTAATCTGTGAGATCTTTCTTATCCCTCTCTTTCTTGTTTATTTTCTTGCATTGAGGACAATACAAAATTTAAGCATGGGGGTAGGGGGTAAGAAATTAGTTTAGGAATTGCATTGTATCTAGGATCATGGCATGTAGGACCCTTATTTTTAATTTTTCGCTAGCAGTTTTACTCAATCGGGACCACTTTTCAAGGATTAACCAAGATAAGTTGGGAGGAACGATTGAGGTTTTTATCTAGCGTGCATATAGGCATTTGCATTGATAGGATCATATAATTTGCATGTAGGTTAATCAAATAGGAATTGTTTTAAAATTTTAATTAGGCTAAGGTTTAGACAATTGGCCATGATACCAAAAATTCAGATTTTTAATTATTGATGATTTCAAAGTGAACCATTAATTGCTAACCATGAGAGTTGACCAAAGATTGCAAAACCTAGAATTTTTATTTTGAGTAATTTATGTTTGCAAAGTCTTTTAAATTTGATAGTGTTTTAGAATACCCATTTATTATAGATAGACCCCTAGCGAAACTATGCAATAATTTCTTGTATGAATGAATACTTGAAATTGTGTGTAATCATGGTGCTTGTGACACAAAAATGTGTTATTTTATTTTTCAGAAAAAAAAAATATATACAAAAAAATCGAAAATGAGAAAAACCCAAAAAAAATAGAAAAATATAGAAAAAGAAAAAAATAGAATAAAAGATGGAGGATAAAAAGAGTACGGGTGCCTACGCAAGACTGGTTACCAATAGGCTCGAGAAAACCTCCCAAATTTTAAGTTTTTGTACATATTTAATTTTCGAAAAATAGTCACAAGTACCAACACACTTAGTTGTCATACTTTGCTCCAATCAATTGGGAAGGAAAATCAAAATTTATATCATTAGAATTCTTATTGATTGGAAGGGATCCATTTATAATCGAAGGAGAAATTAATACTCTCAATTTTAAGGATATTTGTAAATTAGATTGTTCAATAATAATTTTTCTAGGGTTAGCATAATAGGGTCAATCATGGGGTGAATAAATTGTTCAAGGGAGAGATCATCAATATTTTAGAGTTTTAAATTTTTATTGTCATGCCAATTGTACCAAACCAAAGTTCTAATTTAATTTTAAACAAGTCCTTGAGATTGTATGGTTTAACCTAGACCGGATCTTTGACCAGCTGGGATGTCATTGCTTGAGGACAAGCAACAATTCAAGTTGGGAGGCGTGATCAGAGTCAAAATAACGATGATTTACGTAGGGTTTTGACTTAGGTTTTACATATTTTCTCACACTTATGTTTACTTTATTAGAGAAAAAGGCTACTGTCACCCTTCTTTATGTTTTATTGCAGAATACAGGTTTTGGGACTATTTTACACCAAATGGAGCTAGAATCAGGTCAATCGGATCAGCGACGCTCATCGACTAAGTCTCTGTTACGGTCCGTACTGACTAATACGGACCAGGCCTAGCATTGACCAGGAGATAGCGCTGGAAGCATTAAACCCTAACCGTTGAGGTCCTAATACGAACCGTATCAACTAATACGGTCCGTATCTGAAGGCGTCTCTTGGGAAATAACTGCCGACAGCTGTTTCCAGATTGATTTCTTAGCCTCCAATCAACCTCTACACGTCCCTACACTCCTATATAAGGCCCCTGGGCAGATAGAATTGGCATCTTTGTAATTAGGGTTAGATTTGATTAAAGAGAGAAGAGAGGAGTGATTGTAACCATGCCGTTCCGCGGCTAAGTTCCTTTTCTTGGGGCTAGGCAGTAAACCTTGTTACTCTTGATGTTTTGATATATATATTTCTGTTGATTATGGTTTCTTGTTGTTGTATCGAATATGCTTTTGTGATTTATTATCTCTTCATCTAATTTCAATGATCTAGTTTAAGTTCATTAGGGTAGTGACAGTGCTTTAATGACGATAGAAACTATTTGGATGAGTTAGCCTCGTTGAGATCTATTAGGTTTATGTGAAGAAAACCTTCGCGGGGAAACCATAAACCAGAACAACAAAACGCATGACCAAATTCCATCATTTGCGTAAAGTAAATCGCAGTGATCTGTGTAGTAATTTGGGAGATAAGAGACCCGATAGTTGCGTAAGGTAAATCGCATTGTCCTGAGTAGAGTCTCGATGAAAGATCTGTCATTCTGGCGTAACATAAATCGCAGTGACCTTTGTAGTTATCTTTCATAAAACAACAACAGGAAATCAGATGCAACAGGAATATATTGTCAAGGCGGATTGAGTGGTAGTGGTGTGCCGAAATCCTAGGAATTCTCATCTCTATCTTTATTTTAATTACTTTTAATTGTTTCCTAATTTACATTGATCAACAAACATCTCTCAAATTTCAGACTTCGTCTAGCCTTTCGAAAGGTTGTGATTCGATCGCTCGAAGCACTGAACCAATATTCTCTGTGGATCGACCTCGCATATACTACTCGATAAGGATTGTGCGCTTGCAGTCCGAACCGATAGCATTTACGAGTTTATAAATATTAAAAGAAACATTGCTCTCTTTTGAGTGATCACCAACACCGACTGTTTTTAAAAAAAAACAGTCGGTGTTGAGTAGTCACCCTACACCGACTGTTTTTTTTAAAAAACAGTCGGTGTTGAGCAGTGATTTACTGACTGTTTTTTTTTAACCGGCAGTGATTTTTTACGTTCCCGGTTTATCACTTTCGATCTGCCGCGAAATTTTTCATTTTCACTTCTAAAATTCATTTCCTCTTCTTTTAGCGATCGCGATCTCCCATAAACCCCAAAATTTGAGTCAGCCTCGATCTCCCAAATTCATTTCCCTCTTCGTTCCCAATTCATCTCCCAAATTCATTTCCCTCTCCCAAAATCGCGATCTGCCTCAGCCTCCGCCGAGCACCCGAGCACCCGCCTTGCTGCCTCGCCCCGCACCCGAGCACCTGAGCAAAAACCCCGCCTTGCTGTCCTTCTCGTCAGTCAAGTTTGGAGCGCCTTGCTGCCTCGCCCCGCTGGAGCGCCTTGCTGCCTCGCCCCGCCCCGCCTGATTCTTCTTTTTGTTTAATTATTTTTTCTAAAGTTTCATTTCTAGCTTGTTTGGGAGTCAAGGCTCGGTTGTTGTTCTTGTTTTCTAAACTATAAATTATGCTACATCTTTGCAAATAGTGGTCAATAGCAGCTTTTTTTTGCAAGACCTATTCAAATTCAGGTCAATAGCGTGAAGAATTTCAGGTTTTTTTTTGCAAGACCTATTCTAATTCAAGTCAATAGCGTGAAGAATTTGAGGTTTTTTTTGCAAGACCTATTCTAATTCAGGTTTTTTTTTGCAAGACGAATTGGAGACGAGTTATGGTTGCTCACTTCTTCTGTGGTGTGGCCGCTGATTCTCAGATTTGATATAGACCGATGATTGCAGTACTTATTCTTATATTTGTAGATTATTTACAGTGCCAAATGCCAATTAGTGTTTGTAATAATTTATGATATTTTCAGGGGCTGGATATGCAAGTATGCAAGGGGCAATGGGAAGAGTGAAGGGACCGTTCACACCTTCCCAATCGGCATTGGATCCCTCACTGTTAAATTTGAAATTAGAGTCTGAAATAACGTTTACAGAATATTGCTTTTGTTGGAAGGGCCTAATGGTCTTAAGCCGTAACAGCTGCTAATTGTACCAGTTAAGATTATATGACCGGTACCAAATTGAATTATAATGGATCAAAGTAGGTATAGGTAGTGTAGAAACAAGAGCGGTAATTATCATTTGGAGTATTAGTTTGTCAATCCAAATGCAGATTTTTTTTTTACTTCCTTTTTTTCTTCTGCTTTTACTCTGTCAATTATTTACTAATCTTTTGATTTTTCTTTGGTTAGCGGGGTGGGGAGGCCATCCATACACAATGGGATATGCTCTAACAATGACGGGTGGGGCCGGCGACCCAGAACCAGGGAGGTGCAGAAGAACAGATGGCAAGAAATACTGTGACCAGAAGAACCAGGGAGGTGCTCAAGGGATGCAGTAGCTGACCAGGGATGCAGTGCTTGATTTTGGTTATTTAGGTATAGAGCATTTCTCATGATCTCCTCAGTTGGCTAGTTTTAGCTTTTATGTTATTACTCCGATGTGGGCATAATACTGATTGTAATGTTTGTTTTTTTGTTTTGTTTTTAATTTGTAGATGAAATGGTTACACTATATTGGTTTCTGTTCTTACCACGAAAATCAATTTATCTATCCTGGCTTATGTAGTTCTGAACTTCTTAGCTGAGTAATTAAAATGTAAGATGACCCAAATTTTGGCTTGCCAGTTGTCACGTCTACAGGTGCAAATTAAAAAAAAAAAAAAAAAATTCGGTGTTGGGCGCCTACACCGACGGTTTTTTCAAAAAAACAGTCGGTGTTGGGCGCCTACACCGACTGTTTTTTCCAATAAACAGTCGGTGTTGGGCGCCTACACCGACTGTTTTTTCAAAAAAACAGTCGGTGTTGGGTGCCTACACTGACTGTTATTCACCCGTCAGTAAAGATTTATCTATACCGTCGCCGCCATCACCGACGCCTCAATAACAGTCGGTATAAGGGTTTTTTAACAGTCGGTGAAGGGGTTTTTTGTACTAGTGAATACTTAATTAATTTAATATTAACCACTAATGAATTTAACTCACGTGTGCGTGAGTTATTCTTGGCGGAAGCAAGAATAAATTTTAAACTCAGCAAGTGCATGTAAAGTAAATAGAAAAGTTAAGAGACACTTGACACGAGAGTTATTTACGGAGTTCGGCACTAACGCCTATGTTTCCGGGGCTTCGCGACCTTTTTGATGGCGCCTTTCTTTACCCAATGAGAAAGAAGTACAAGGTGGAACCGGTGAGTCCTTACAAACTCCGGGAAGTCACACAGCTCGAGCACGGAATTGGTTCACGAGCACTAAAGGCTCAAGTGTTTGAAACAAACAATAGATCTCACACAAATCACTCTAATTCTTACACAAGATTGAGTTTGGTGGAGTATGCTTGAGATTAATGTATACATATTGAAGTTTTGTGCACAAGCAACAATGGAGAATTCTAAATCTGATAATAATACGAAATATTGCAATTTGGGGCAGCTAGATTGTTGTTTTGAAACCTAGATTTTGCTTCTATTAATAGAGAGAAACAAAACGTGGTAACTGGTGTCAACCATTGCAACGGTTAGTAAAGCGTTGTAACAATTAGCCCTAGTTAATAGGTTTGGTTGTGCTGGAAACCCTACCGCTTGTCAAGCGTTACAACGGTTGCTACAACGAAACTCTCTAGAAGTTTTGGGGTCCGAAATTAATTTATTCCATTGCAACGTTTAATTGACCGTTGTAACGAAATAAATCGATTACAATGTGGATTGACATATGAATTATTCCGTTGTAACGCTATGATAACCATTGTAACGGTTTATGTAAATTACTTCAATCTCAAGCATATTTTACCAATTTCACAGATTTCTAATTAATACTAATCTTTAGCTAAGTCTTCTTAGTCTATTTTTTGGTTCATTGCAGTATATCCTTGATATGTGTAGCATTTGTGCATGTATCCTTGATATTTATTGAAACTTTATATCTTCATGAACCTGCATCATATCTCAAGACAAAAAACTGTAAAATTCAACAAATATATGTTTTGCAATTCTAGTCAAACAAACAAGTAGATTATTGCACAATCCTACAATCTCTCTCTTTTGACGATTTGCAAAACATATATCTCACGTGAGTGCATAAATTGGATATTTCCAAAAATTTAAATTTTAAATTTCCCGTGTGTTTAGCGAATACCAATTTTAACGAACTTGTAATATCTCTCCCCCTTTTTGGAAATTGTCAAAAGGGAGGAATTATCACAATTAATTAAAAAAAATATGAGAGGGCTCCCCCTCAATTCATGCACTTCCCTTAATTTTATAAAATTGTAAATTAAGGCATAATTAAAAGAATATAGCAATAAAAGTATACATATATGCACCACTCAAGAGTATGGAAGTTTAATATTGTGCATTATATGTTTAATAGAGTCATATATCAAGTTAATTGAAATTTGGTCAATATAATTATCATTTGACAATTGAAATTATTGCGTTATTTTAACAATATATAATTGATCGCACGAGGGTAGATATTGCAATTAAGGAATTCAATCATAACTATGGAAAGCATTATGTAAGCAAGATGTTTGAAATTAATTAGTCATCTTAGGAAAAATAAATATCATTTATATTAGAACCTAAGATACATCATGCAAGATCATACAAAGAAATGTAGAAGGACGGTCTAGAGAGCAAAACTAAATTGCATAGCAACCAAAATGAAAGCCTAATAAATTATTTCTTTTTGGCCTTCGGTTCGTTTTCAATTTCTTCAAGTGGCTTGGTGGCCACGTCCTTACTCGAGTTGTCACAAGACTCCCTCTTGCTCTTCTTGCTCCTCTCGATGAAATATTTGCAATCCACACAAATCCAAGAGCGGTATCTTGGGTCTCTATCATCGTTAGATAGATTGATGAGAACACACTTGGGATGAAACGCCTCGGTACATTCATTACAAAAGAACATCTTTGTTGCAATGGTGTCATTCTTGCAAGCAAGGCAGTTCACGTACTCGATGGGAGAATCGGCTTCGGACTCGTAGTCGGTGTAAGAGTCCCTAAAGCGAATGGAGTCATGAGCGTATATAAACGTTTTGGGAGTCTTGAGATCAATTTGAAGATATGGTGCTTGAGAGGAAGAGATGTAGTAGGGAGATAATGAGAGAAATTGAGTGGAAAGATTATTAATTTCTGCTATAGTTTATTTTGATTATGTAGTACTCATTATATAGCTTAAGCCAATGAATCTAATTAATATCTTACATCTTTTCACATTTGGCAATAATTTTTTTTTTAAATGGGAATGAGTTGGAGAGGAATATGGAAGGTCAAGAATATGGAAATGCATCAGAAATTGAATCAATTAGACAAATTTCGGAATTTTCAAAAATCTGAAAACATTGGATTAAGGAAAGATATCAGCAAAATTATACCCTGCCGCAAACAACTATTATAACGTTTGGAAAACCTTTGCAATGGAATATGAAAAATGTGTAGTCAGGAATGAGGTTGAATTCAATGCTTTGAAAATGTAACAACGGTTAAAAGCATTGCAACGGTTTATGTAACGGTTGTCTCTAGAAAAATTGGATGATTTTTAGAGGGATATCTCGATTTAATCCGTTCTAACAGTTGATTAACCGTTGCAACGAAATAATTAAATTAGGTGTTTTTGGATTATTTTGCAAGGTGAATTCATCCTAATTTGTTACTATGCTCGTACATCCCTACTAGAAGACGGTATATTTCTACTAGATACCATGCTGTATTTGATAATTTTTTGCTATTAATATTGGTACCAATTTTGGTCAAATATGATAAAATTCTGGTTAAATGTGTTGCCAATTTGGTACCTTAAGTGTAATATAAAATTAGTACTAATTTGATCGACATTGGTACTAATAAAATCTAATTTTGATACTAATTAAATTTTGTTACTATTCTAAATCCTTAATTTTGGTACTAAACAATTTAATTTTGATCGTAAACAATTTGATTTTGGAAATAAATCTAATTACATTTTGGTATTAGTCAAATTTAATTTTGGTGCTCAAACAATTAAATTTGGTCATATTCCAATTAAATTTTGGTACCATTCTATTTAAATTTTGGTTCTAAATCCTAAATTGTAAAAATTAATATTTAATTCTAAACCCTAAATCCTAAATCCTAAATCCTAAACCTAAATCCTACACCTAAACCTAAACCTAAACCTAATTACTACCTTAAATTAAAAATTGAAACAAGAAAAGAAGAAGAAAAATTACCCGAGCTCCAAGGGATCGAAAGCGATGCTTGAATTGGTAATGAAATGGGTTACAACGGCCCCTATATATAGCACAGGGGGCCGCAGAGGCATTGGGCGGCCCCAAGACTGGGGTTGCAGTGGCATTGGGTGGCCCCCAGTCTTTGAGGCCGCAGGGGCATTGAGCAACCTGGGTAAATGTAGAATTTTCTCAGATTTGAGGTGATTTGGTATATTTTTTTTGTGATTAGGGTATAAATGAAAATTTCGGAACATAATTATATGTAAAATTCTGAGGGACATAGTTAGTTCGATGGGGAAAGTTTAACAGAATAATGGCCTACTTCAGTTGAAAATTATAAACACCAAAAAAATATATTGAAAATTATTGCTAAACACATGTTACAAGATTCAGCATAGTCCTAAAATAGATTAATTCACTATTGTAGCAAATATGTTGAATATTAATATATTTATATTTTAAATAACATAAAATTTAACACGTTTTCACTTATTCAAATTGATATTTTTGTATACAATTTTTACACATAATATGGATAAAAAAAATTTGCATTATTTTTTTACTATCCAAATGCACTAAGAGAAACCGATGGACTACTTCCGGAGATCATTGTATCTTACTGTGTTATCGAATTCATGTCATCTAAGGTATCTCAAACGGTGAGATTGAATCTGGTTGATTTGTTAAATAGTGACACAAATTTCGAAGTATCTCTTACTTTACGGTCTAAGGCCGAATTAACGACGAGGTAACGCAGAGGATTTAGATTCTCCTGCCACCCACTATTGTATGATTGTATCAAAAGATAAGGCCTATTCTCTCAAAAAAGAAGAGAAAATAAATAAAATGATGCTGATGTGTTACCCAGGTATGAGGACGCTTTCTCATGTCACGAAATGAAAAAGGATAAAAGTGGTTCATGTAGGACGTCACGTGTCTAAATAAATATATGCACTTTTCTTTTTGGAATTTGTTTTTAACACCTTTCTTTTTATTTTTAAGCGAGCTTAACATGGTATGGACCCAGGACGGTTTATCTCTATCCAAATTCATACGCATGATTTCCATATCTTTATCACGTTATATAATAATCTATTCTGTTTATGGGTTATGAGTTGTGATTATGACTCGAGTAATTGCAAAATATTACGTCATTATCCATACTCTATCGCAGTGGCAGGCGCTGTCTTGCACCTAACAAGTTTATTTTGTTGCAAGGTGTTGGATGATTGACAATTAAAGTGCTCGTATTTATACATTTTTTATTTTTCTAATGAAAATGACGGGCTGAATTATTGATGTCGAATTTTGATTTAAAGTTGCTCTTTGTGTAAAATATAGCAATAATTTATTATAATTATCGACGAATTTAGAAAAATGAGTATTGTAGTTCATGGATTTAAATTCAAGCTGGAATAGAATTCAGATCCCATGTAACACAATATTTGACTTTGGATCTTGTAAATTCTATCTCGAATCAGATTAACCTTAATTTTGATCGGACCGTCTGAACCCAAACTTAAATTTAAGTTACTTTAGTAGATCCGGACCCCCTGAAATATGAATTTAAATCACAATCAATCAATCAATCTTGGTTGGTTCATGTCGGCTTCGTTGTACGTATGTATCTTATATTTGTTGGTCAACGGAAAAATAAACTCCATTACTGTACCTTTTTACTCGATCATTCATCCGCTTTTTTTCATTTTTGATACGTTTTAAACAGAGCCCATAAATTTCAGTCAAGATCTTTATCTCTTTAGAAGAGAGTTCAAATGCCATTATTTTTTTTTCTTTCACCCTGTGACGTAACAGTGCCTAAAACATGTCTATAAGGCTATAACATAGCTCCAATTAATGTTGTATGTTTCCAAGTTTACTGACTAATTTAACTGGTCCATGCATGTGAAGTAACAGTGCAGAAATACGTGGTTCTTACTCTTGAAAAGAACAGGAATCATTTAATAGAACCTATTTAGCAGTAAAAGTCTGGAATCTGAATAACAGTCCATATCAATTCTGATGGGAAATTTTTGTCTTTTCAGATATATCTGTCCATTAGCAAATCAGGATTGTTTGCTTGCCCTCTCTGTTTTAAATTATCTCATGAAATTACCTTCTGTCTATTTGTATTGCCCGTGCCAGTACACAGGGACGGAACTAGAAAATTTTAATAGAGGTGACTAAAAATTAATATGCACAATTGTAGTGAGTGAAATTTGAATTCAAGACCTCTCAACCACAAGATAGAGCTTTAACCACTAGGCTAAAACTAAATATTTGTTATTTATTAAGAGTGGCCGGACTATATAAAAAGTTTAAAAATGATAAAATTCAATTAAATTTCTATATGCATATTAAAATTTTGAAATCATAGGGGTGACTTAATCACCTTTGACTAAGCTTTAGATCCGCTCCTGCCAGTACAACATCAGCACATAAAAGGTAAATAAATACATAAATAAAAGAACCGTCCGTAGTTTATAAGAGTTCCAATTATTTTATAAGAGCCGGCCGTAGTTTAAATTTGAAGGAGATGAATTGGATCAAACCCAACAAGCTGGAGAGCATAAATCAGAGAGCAAAATCCCCATAGACAAGATTAATTTTGTAAATCTTTGCTTTATTTCTTCTTATATAACATGCCGATTTGAGGTTTCTCTGTTTAAGGATGTCTGATCTGCTTGAAACTTGGTAAATATGTAGCCTGTGTTTATCTGTGTTTGTATCTGAACAATTGTATATTCTTTGTATACTAAATTTTCATATTCTAATTTGTCCTCCATAAAATTAAAATTAGAGCATATTTATTTTAGTTTCTGCAGGATAAGATGATATTTTAAAATAAAAAATAAATTATTCTTATTTAATAATGTAAATTATGCAAGCTCCAATTCACTTTTTATCTCACTACTTTACAATGACTTCACTGAAAAAAATGATGAAGTGAGCAACAATTATGGATAAGAATCTTGACAGCATGCCTCGTGCTTTGTACTCTTTACTGACTAGCTAATAAAATTTTGATAGAATTAATTATTCTAGCAAATAGAAAGTTTAGAACCTAGCTATTAATTGGTCATGTACAAAATTTAAAAAGTTTGGAATGTCAATGGCATTAACCCAAAAAGGAAATACTTGTTTTATGTTTGGACAGGCCACAAATTGCAATAATCAACAGATTGTTTTACCAGTAACACCGAGTCATCAACTCTAAACTGTTGTTAATAAAATAAAGAGAATCTTTTCATTGGAGCGCCGTGAAGAAAGGGAAATGCACGTGTGCACAACCATGGTGTGGTGACTCTGTACTCTATTCACATGCCTACACGGTTGCCATTGGTTAATTCTTTTTCATTGCTTTTCTTAACCATCTTTTATTGGTCTCTTTTTCTTTAAGCATCCGTATGACTATATGTTTGGTATAGCTTATAGAGGATTTTTGTCTTATATGCGTAGTAATTAAATGGTAATTGGTTACTAGCTTGGACTGAGTTTATTATAGAGGATTTTTGTCTTTTCTGCGGTGTAATTTATTGCTAATTGGTTACTAGCTTAGCTTGGACTAAATTTTTTTAAGCAATTGCTTACTAGCTTGGAGTATGATTATTTAAACCACAATGTACTAGCACAATACAATACTTGCGGCTGTCTCCAGTTTAATAATCTTAATTACGTACCTATCTGTTGAAAACTTGAAATTGGTTGCGCTTTAGAGGCCGAAATTTTCTATTATAAGAATGTTTAATCCATACTTCATTTTTTTGAGAAATAATTCGAATAATTTCAATATTTGAAATTTATGTGATCTCCAATTCAGTGCTCAGTTTTATTTTTCTTACATAGCTGCTGAAAGAAATATGTGGAAAAGGTAGCAAGCCCGTGAGTAAGAGCTGGACAAGGGGGTGGCAAGCCCTGACCTGGGCTCAACTTTTAACACTTCATAAACAGGCTTGGCAAATAATTAATTATGATTTAAATATATTGAAAAGGAACGCTGGCCCAATTCAGCCCAAATATCATCAATAGGAAGGTTTTAGAGAAGTTCAGCAAATTCATGAAATTTGGTGATTTTACTGAGTGGGTTAGGAAATTTCTAGAATTATTAATATTTTAATAGCATCCGGAGATTGCTATAACAACTATATATATATAAGGTCTTGGTTCTCATTTTGAAACAAGCAAGCAAACCAAAAAGAGAGAAGAGAAAAAGTAAGCAACACACAAGTAATGAATGTCGTAGTAATTTGAAAATGTAGGATATTATATTTTGGAGGTTATACAATTAAGTAGTAGTAGAGTTGTGATATTACAGAGAGTTGCAAAAATATTTTGAGTGATCAATAAAAAATAGTTTTATAAAGAATTCCTCTGTATACTCAACAAAATATTTATTATAATAAAAATATTTGTGATGACAAATGGGCTAGACCCTCATCTTTTAATCAAAATAAAATAAAATATTTGTGATGATGAAAATGGTCATTGCCATTTTTCTTTTCTTTTTTTTTCTTTTTCTGAAAACATTCGCAGAAGCTTCGAAGTTGTGAGGGGGAATCGAACTCTCGATCTTTGGAAGGGGCAAGCAAACAATCTTGATTTTCAATACCCTAATACTGGAAAAGTAATTAATTACTAAATGAGAAGAGAGTCACTTAAACCTTATTTACAGAAAATAACTTTTATATGTTTGGAAACAATGTGAAGAAGTACCTTAAAATTTAAGTTTCTTAAATGCGTCTAAATCATAAAAAAATATCTCGAAATTTTGCGACAAATGGAGGTCAAGAATGCCATGTTTTATCTAAATTCAGTACACTTGAATAAATGCTCGTAAATATATGTCTTTGTACAACTACAATAATATTAATTTAAGAATAAACATTGGAAAGAAAAATAATTGCTTGTTTGTTCTTATTTCACACTAATTACAAATAGTTCTATTTATAGAGAAAGAATCGTACCATTGTGTACTGCCTAGCTGTCTATATTTAAGCCTTATGCAATGAATATACAAAAGGAAAGATATATAGACAGGAGTCACAGGATCACCACAAGAGGAAATATTAACAGCTAGATTATATCCAGATAATCTTTTGGAGATTTATTATATCTTCTTTATAAATTGTTTTTACAAGACAATTGACAGAAATATATTTGCAAGAATGGCATGCCTTACAGAGTAAGTTCCTTCATTTCACTTTAGATAATACTCTTCAGTACAAACTCTTATGAAGATGGTCCACAAAGTCTTCACTGTTTACTCTTTTTATAAGTGGCTTGAATATGGTGGTATTTCTAATAAAGAACATACCACTATTTGGCAATCCAAATTGCCTCTTAAGAATAAAATAAGATTTTAACTAAGATTAACATAGAGAAAAAGAGTGAGCCATTGATCTTGTGTTCTGTGGTTAACCTGAGAGCACAAAACACTTGTTTGGTTAACCAAGATCAATAGATATCTCACTATGTCATCTTGTACTGGTTGTCTTTCATGTTCTACTGATTGTCTTTCATCTACTACTGGTTGTATTTCATCTTCTTCAAGTTGTATTTCATCTTCTTTTAATTGTCTTTCAGCTTGTACTGATTGTCTTTCATATTCGACTGGTTGTCTTTCTTCTTCTTCTAGTTGTATTTTTTTTTCCTCTAGTTGTACTTTTATCTTCTTCTAGTTGTTTTTTATCTTGTACTGGTTGTATTTCATGTTCTACTGGCTGTCTTTCATTTTTCTTCTAGTTGTCATTCATATTCTACTAATTGTATTTCATTTTCTACTGGATGTTTTTCATCATGTATTGGTTGTCTTTCATCTTCTTGTAGCAGTTTTTCATCTTCTCTAGTTGTTTCTCATCTTGTAATGATTGTTTTTCATCTTATTGTAGCAGTTTTTCATCTTCTTCTAGTTGTGTTTCATCTTCTTGTATTTGTTTTTTATGTCATACTGATTGTCTTTCATCTACTACTTGGTTGTATTTCATCTTCTTCTAGTTGTCTTTCATCTTATACTAGTTGTCTTTTAAGTTATATTGGTTGTCTTTCATTTTCAACTAGTTTTATCTTCCTCTAATTGTATTTCATCTTTTTCTAGTAATCTTTTATCTTGTATTGGTATTCTTTCATGTTTTATTTTTTGTCTTTCACGTTCTAATTGTTGTCTTTCATCTACTACTGGTTGTATTTCATCTTCTTCTAGTTGTCTTTCATTTTGTACTTGTTGTCTTTCATGTTCTACTGGTAGTCTTTAATCTTCATCTAGCTGTCTTTCATCTTGTTTAGGTTGTCTTTCATATTTAACTGGTTGTCTTTCTTCTACCTCTAGTTGTATTTCATCTTCTTCTAGTTCTCTTTCATCTTATACTAGTTGTCTTTCATGTTCTACTAGTTGTCCTTCAACTTCTTCTTGTTGTCTTTCATCTTATACTAGTTGTTTTTCATCTTCTTTTAGTTGTCTTTCATCTTGTATTGATTGTGTTTCATGTTCTATAAGTTGTATTTCATCTACTTCTGGTTGTATTTGCTCTTCTTCTATTTGTCATTCATATTCTATTAGTTGTTTTTTCATGTTCTACTGATTATTTTTCATCTTATATTGGTTGTCTTTCATCTTCTAGTAGTTATTTTTCATCTTCTTCTAGTTGTCTTTCATCTTTCACTGGTTGTTTTTCATCTTCTTGTAATTGTTTTTCATCTTCTTCTAGTTGTTTTTATTTTGTATTGGTTGTTCTTCATCTTCTAGTAGTTTCCATCTTCTTCAAGTTGTCTTTCATCTTGTACCGATTGTCTTTCTTGTTTTACAAGTTGTCTTTCATTTCATACTGATGGTCTTTTATCTACAACTGGTTGTATTTCGTCTTCTTCTAGTTGTATTTCATCTTCTTCTAACATCTTGTATTGGTTAACTTTCATATTCTACTGGTTGTCTTTTAACTTCTTCTAATTGTCATTCATCTTGTACTGGTTGTCTATCATTTTTTTCTAGTAGTCATTCATCTTCTACTCGTTGTATTTCATCTACTTCAAGTTATCTTTCATCTTGTACTGGTTGTCTTTCATGTCCTACTGAATGTCTATCATCAACTATTGGTTGAAATTCATCTTCTTCTAGTTGTCTTTCATCTTATACTGGTTGTATTTCATATTCGACGTGTTGTCTTTCTCTTCCTACTTATTATCTTTCATCTACTACTATTTTTATCTTTTTCTAGTCGTATTTCATCTTTTTCTAGTTGTATTTCAACTTATACTGGTTGAATTTCATCTTATACTAGTTGTCTTTCATCTTCTACTAATTGTATTTATTCTTCCTCTAGTTGTATTTCATGTTACTCTAGTTGTCTTTCATGTTCAAATGGTAGTCTTTCATCTTCTTCAAGTTGTCTGTCATTTTGTACTAGTTGTCATTCGTATTCTACTAATTGTTTTTCACCTTATTCTACTTGTCTTCCATCTTGTACTAGTTGTCTTTCATGTTTTACTTGTTGTCTTTCACGTTCATAAATGATATTCTTCATCTACTGCTGGTTGTATTTCATTTTTTTCTAGTTGTCATTCATCTTGTACTGATTGTCTTTCATGTTCTACTTGTTGTCTTTCATCTACTACTTGTTGTATTTCATCTTCTTTTAGTTGTCTTTCATCTTGTACTGGTTGTCTTTCATCTTCTAGTAGTTGTTTTTCATCTTCTCCTAATTGTCTTTTATCTTGTATTGGTTGTTTTTCAGGCTCTACTGGTTGTCTTTCATGTCCTACTGATTGTCTTTCATCTACTACTGGTTGTATTTCATCTTCTTCTAATTCTCAGTCATCTTGTACTGGTTGTCTTTCATGTTCTACTGGTTGTCTTTCATCTTCTACTAGTTTTTTTCATCTTCTAATGGTTTGTCTTTCATCTTTTTCAAGTTGTCTTTCATCTTATACTGGTTGTGTTTTTCTACAGGTTGTCTTTAATCTACTACTGGTTGTATTTCATCTTCTTCTAGATGTCTTTTATCTTGTACTGGTTGTATTTTATGTTCGACAGGTTGTCTTTCATCTTCTACTAATTATATTTCTTCTTCCTCTAGTTGTCTTTCATCTTGTACTGGTTGTCTTTCATGTTATAATTGTTGTCTTTCATGTTCTACGTAATGTCTTTCATCAACTATTGGTTGTATTTCATCTTCTTCTAGTTGTCTTATCTTGTACTGGTTGTATTTCATGTTCGACTGGTTGACTTTCTTTTTTTACTGATCATCTTTCATATATTACTTCGTATTTCATCTTTTTTTAGTTGTTTTTCAACTTCTTCTATTTGTATTTCATCTTCTTCTAATTGTCTTTCATCTACTACTGATTTTATTTAATCTTCTTCAAGTTATATTTAATCTTCTTCTACTTGTCTTTTCTCTTGTACTGGTTGTTATTCATGTTCTACTGGTAGTCTTTAATTTTTTTTATTCTAGTTCTCTTTCATCTTATACAGGTTGTCTTTCATGTTCAACATATTGTTTTTCCACTTATTCTACTTGTCTTCCATTTTGTACTAGTTGTCTTTCATGTTATACTGGTTGTCATTAACATTCATAAATGTTATCCTTCATTTACTGCTGTATTTCTTCTTCTTCTAGTTGTATTTTATTTTTTTTCTAGTTGTCTTTCATTTTGTACTTGTTGTCTTTCATGTTCTACTGGTTTTCTTTCATCTACTACTTGTTGTGTTTGATCTTCTTCTAGTTGTCTTTCATCTTGTACTGATTGTCTTTCATCTTCTAGTAGTTGTTTTTCATCTTCTTCTTTGTACTGGTTTTTTTTTTAGGCTCTACTGGTTGTCATTCATGTCCTGTTGATTGTCTTTCTTCTACTACTGGTTATATTTCATCTTCTTTTAGTTGTCTTTCATCTTGTACTTATTGTCTTTCAAGTTCTTCTAGTTGTCTTTCATCTTATACTGGTAGTCTTTCATCTTCTGCTGGTTGTTTTTCATCTTTTACTGGTTGTCTTTCATATTCTGTTATTAAGTACCACTGACATACGATTTCAATTAAATTCTTGCTTTGCAATTGGACCTTAAGTTTTTTTTTTATTAAAGAAGTTTGTTGTTGCCCGTTACTGCGCTCCTTGTTATGCTTCGCCCAAATTTCACAAAGAAGTATGTTGTCTATCATCTTCTTCTAGTTTTTTTTCTTCATGTAGTGGTTGTCTTTCATCTTATACTAGTAGTAGTATTCTTCTTCCATAATTGTATTTCCTATTCGTCTATTTGAATTCGATCATCCTCTAGTTATCTTTCATCTTCTATTAGTATTGGACTAAGAGAACCCATAATATTACTACATCTTCGTCCATAAAAAATTTGTCGTTTTACTGGCTACCCTCGATTAATGACCATATATAGACACACCCAAATTAACACAATTGAACTTAAGATGCATTGGACTTATCCTTCTTGCCTCACAATGCCTTTTGATAGTTGATCCGAGCATTTCTATTGTATAACTTCTGGAACTATCACGATTGAAAGACCACAAAATCCTCAGAAAAGTTTAAATTAAGTCCCTAGATATTATACCTCGGCTCCTGGTTTTTCAAAGGGACCAAATATCTAGCAATTTTGAAGCTTGACGCTTCTCCTATAATAAGTTGCTTTGATTCATACTTTTATCTTCAATAAGCATGGCCACGATCTCATTTATATTCCTCTTGTTTCCAAAAGTGGCTACTTGTTTCAATTTTCTTCAGGAAAAAGGCTATAAGCTATATGAATTTTGGTGTGAAATATATTAATATTAAGATTTCAAATGTGAAGTCCCATCTCCAATGGATATCGGATCAAAATCCGTTTGATACCCAATCTAAGCCATCAAATCCGCACTGAAATTCGTGCAAATATATATATTTAAATCTGCAATAATCTTCAACTGTATTGTGAATCTAAACTGTCTATGCGATGATGCGAATCAATCAGCTTAGACCAGACATCGAACGAATTTCGGTCCAATACCCATAACAACCCCTCTCCTCTCAAGAGACGTTGGGCACTTGGGCTTGGGCTGCTGGAGATGACCCAAATGTTTCAAATTAACTGATAACATGCGCTATTATTAAAAGGGGGAAAGACGAAGGATCTTGTGTTGAACTGTAGACCCGGAGCCACCTAGAATTTCTCTTCTGGGTACTGTTATATAACCGTAACTGCCCCCAATAAATTAAGTCCTGCTATTCCTATACAGTCTTTCAGATCTGAATCGAACGGACAAAACTCAAAAGCACCTATTTCGTATGAATCTTAAAGTGAATCGGTGAATCTGCTATAATACTCCGACCATCCCGGTCCCCACTATTGACTATCCGTTTGCTTTTCAAACCATTAAATATTAATGCCGTTAAAAAGTAATCGGTTTTCTGTCAAGTCAAATTGTCAACGTTCCCTTCCGGAAATTTTTCGGAAAATCCCCTATCCATCCCTGCATTTTTATCAAAATGACTCAATATTATCTAATCACCTAAATAAAAAGAAGTTTGTAAGACGAAATCTAAGTTTCTGATGGCATAAATAACTCTGGTAGCTCCGCATGCACTCTTTTTCTAATTATAACGGCTATTAAAGACGATAAGTACTGTAGTCTATGATTCTTCTAGACTAAGAATAATTGCAAGATATTTTGAAAAGCATGGATAGATGGTAAATTTGCACGCGAAAGCAAACAAAAATTTCTTTTGTTTAATGAGCTTGTAGAGAAACAGATCGAGAGTTGGATGCAATCAGCCCCAAACTTCATATTATTTCAAAGTTAAAAAAAGAAAGAAAGATAAGTACTGTCGAAATTTTCAACTATTAAATAACCAAGGTATGTTGACAAACTTCCAAACGACAAAAGAGACTTTGACAAATTACCAAAATAGACATCACTATAGTTCACAAAGTCAAATGCAAAATACAAAAAACCTACAACTTTATTACATCAACTCCAAGTAGCTTGCAAGTTTCAGATGGAATCCCACCATACGGCTATGAAAAAAACGGTATTTATCCATATATTTTGAAAATGTAACCAGGCAACTGTCAGATGCCTAGACTAACAAGCAGAAGATGTACATATTCCAGTTTTAAAGATTGGTTTTATGTAAACGCAAGGCATGCAGGAAATCAATACATTTTGTATTCTCATGAGTGAGCCTCCAAACCAAATATCCCTCAAATCAATACATATATAAACAATCCACACATATGCTGCGTTTCAATGGATGATCATCCCTCCGATGTTCTTCTGGACAGTGGACATATTTGCACGGTTGCCAGACTCAACTGATTTGGCAAACTGCCGCCTCACTTCACGCCGACTCCTTTCCCTCTCCTACCATGTATCACTCATCTCCCTCCAACAGCACCAACGTACAGTACAATCCGATCCCTTTTAAGACACGAGCGGTAAGCTTGGTCTCGCTCCTCTCCTTATCCCTCCAATCCATCTCCATATCTGCCAGGTCAGATGATCATGCGGTGTTGCAGGAGAGAGACTCTGGAGATAATGAAATTGATGGAATCAATGATCTTACTCACTCTGATTTCCTCTCTGCATGGCTTCCTTTGGTTGGCAGGCAACTAAGGACGTCACTCACAATTGTTAACTGTTGGAGCAAGTATCGTGCCGGATTCTCTTCTGCTATGTCACTCATCTCTGACATATGTTAGCTATCTCTACCCAACTCTCTCTTTACATCCACGATCATGCCCGTTAACATATACACAAATAATTTCTTTCCTTATTTCTTAATTAGCTAGCTTTTACACCACAGACACACACACCACACACAATAGTTCTGATATTTTTTGATATGAAATCAGAGAGTAAAAGATGAAGAGAAAAACTGATTTTCTTATTATCACTTGATATTGTACAGTGCTCTATATATAAAAGAAGAGGAAATATAGCTGTTGGAAATTAAAACGGTAACTTGCCATATTAAGAAATAAAGGTTGAGTAACTTTATAACCAAATTTAGTTGCTCCCTTTATTTCTTATTTAGCCTATGATGAACAAAACCCGTTAAGGGCTCTGAGGCTTATTGTCCCTAATACTATCTATTTTTCTACACTCCCCCTCAAGTTAGGTGTGTAGATATCACGTAACCCTAACTTGCTTATATTCGCTTCGAATGGTTTCGGATCTAAACCTTTTGTGAAGACATCGGCTAATTGATCTCCACTTCTTACAAACGGAGTCTCGATTTCTTTTGCTTGAATTTTTTCTCTAATAAAATGGCAATCGACTTCAATGTGTTTAGTTCTCTCATGAAATACCGGGTTGGATGCTATATGGCGCGCCGATTGGTTGTCGCAAAACATTTGCATTGGCAATTGAATTTGGATTCCACAATCCGAGAGAAGTTGTTTTATCCATGTTAATTCACTCGCGGTGGATGCCATGGCTCGATACTCCGCCTCGGCGCTTGACCGTGCCACGACATTTTGTTTCTTGCTTTTCCATGTGACTAAATTTCCGCCTACAAATGTGCAAAAACCGGTTGTCGATTTCCTATCGAAACTTCCGGCCCAATCTGCATCGGAATAGCCACACACATTGTTAGAATTATTGTTTTTCATACAAATTCCTTTTCCGGGAGTTCCTTTTAAATACCTTAGAATTTTATTTATTGCATCTAAGTGTGGTGTTCTAGGGGCATGCATGAATTTGCTAATTTGACTTACCGAGAAAGAGATATCCGGCCGTGTTACCGTTAGATATATTAATTTTCCTACAAGTCTTTGGAATTGATTTATATCTTCTAACGGTACACCATCCTCACCATTTAATTTATTTTTTCCATCTATTGGTGTTGAGGCCGGTTTACAACCTAATTTTCCGGTTTCTTCTAATAAGTCTAAGGTGTATTTTCTTTGAGAAATGAATAGGCCTTGACTTGAATATGCAATTTCTATCCCTAAAAAATATTTTAAGGAGCCTAAATCCTTAATGTCAAAATTTTCTTTTAATTGGGCTTTTATATTGTTAATATGCTCTTGGTTGTTTCCGGTAATAATAATGTCGTCTACATATACTAGAATGATGGTGGTGTTTTCTCCTTCAATTTTGACAAACAATGAATGATCGGCATTGCTAATTTTAAAATTACAAGATATTAAATGAGAGCTTAATTTTTCATACCATGCCCTTGGAGATTGCTTCAATCCATAAATTGACTTCTTCAATTTACAAGCTAGATCACAATTTTGGTCTTTTTCATACCCGGGTGGTAATGACATATATACTTCTTCTTCAAGTGTTCCTTGAAGAAATGCATTTTTTACGTCCATTTGGTACAATTTCCAATTTTGGTTAACCGCAATAGAAAACAATATTCTTACGGTATTCATCTTTGCTACCGGGGCAAATGTTTCATAATAGTCTATACCGTAGGTTTGAGTATATCCTTTAGCAACTAAACGAGCCTTATACCGTTCTACCGTACCATCACTATGGTACTTAATTTTATACACCCATTTACAACCTACTAGTTTTTTATTTTTTGGTAGTTGAATTATTTCCCAAGTGCCATTTTTTTCTAGAGCACTCAATTCTTCTCTCATGGCTTTGTTCCATTTCGGAATTTTCATGGCCTCTTCATAATTATTTGGTTCTTGTTCTTTTTCAATTGAGGTCAAGAAAATTCTATGATTGGAAGAAACATTGTCATATGTAAGAAAATCTTGTATAGGATATTGTACCTTGTAGGTTATAAAATCCCTAAGCCTTGTTGAAGGTTGTGTTGTTCGAATCGACCTTCTCAAGGGTGTTTCTTCTATGTCATGATTTTCTTCGTTTGCGGAATTTTCTTCTATTTCTTCCTCATCCTCAATTTCATTTCCATTCTCAAGTGGTGTTGGTCTATCAATTTCTATTGTAATTGGTGGTAATATGATTTCCTTGGAGGGTTCTCTCAAAAAATCCTCACAATTAGTTCCTTTGTAATATGGCTCTTTTTCTAAAAATGTTACATCCCTAGAAATATACAATTTTTTATTTTTAGGGTCATAACATTTATATCCCTTTTTTTGTGATGAATACCCCAAGAATATAGCCTTAATTGAGGTATAATCTAATTTGTCTTGTCTATTATTTTTGTGTACATAACATGTACACCCGAAAATTTTCAAATGCTCAATGTTGAGTTTTCTTTGGTAAAGGATTTCTAATGGGCTTTTGTAATCTAGATTAACACTTGGCAATCTATTAATTAAATATGTAGCGGTAAGAACGGCATCCGACCAATAAGTCTTTGGAACATTGTTTTGAAATAAAAGTACACGAGTCATTTCGAGTAGATGTCTATTTTTTCTTTCGGATACACCATTTTGTTGAGGTGTATAGACACACGTTGTTTGGTGTAAAATTCCTTTTTCTTTAAAAAAGTTTGAGAAATTTTGGTTTACAAATTCCGTTCCATTATCGGATCTAAATATTTTAATTTTAGCCTTGTATTGATTTTCTATAAAGTTATAAAAATCTAGAAATTGTGAAAATACTTCGCTCTTATCTTTTAATAAATATAACCAAGTTGTTCTTGAAAAATCATCGATAAATATAACAAAATATTTGTATCCATTAAAAGAGTTAATTGGGGCGGGTCCCCATACATCCGAGTGAACCAAATCAAAAGGTTTCTCACTTTTACAACTTGATAATTTAAACGGTAACCTAGTATGCTTTCCTAGCTTACAAATTTCACAACTACTATTATCTAATTTTGAAAAATTAAAAAGACTCTTTAAAATCTTGTCGGAAGGATGTCCAATTCTTCTATGCCAAATTGTACTCAATTCTTCATTTTTGGTAGTGTTGAAATTGAATTTTTCTTCATTCAAAAAATAAAGCCCATTTTCCAAATATCATTTACCAATCATAATCTTGGTTATCCGATCCTGAAAAATCACATTGTTTGTTAAAAAGATGAGTTCACAATTTAACTCATTTGTGATTTTACTAATGGATAATAGATTTGATGAGCAATCCTTTAAATACAAGACATTTTGAATTAATTTTGAGAATATAGTTATTGAGCCCTCTCCAAGGATTTCCATTTTTTCACCATTCGCAACCGTAACGAATTTTTTTGTTTCATACCTTTTAAAATTGGTCAATAAATTTTTATTTCCAGTCATATGATCTGTTGCACCTGAATCCAATATCCATCTAAATTTTTTTGGAAAAAAAGATAAATTAGCAGTACAGATCATACCAGAGGTCTTTGATTTATCTTGTTTCTGGTTCAGCAGCATGTTTAGCTGTTGGAGAAGCTGCCGCACGGGATCCGAGTTAGATGAAGAGGCGCCAGCGATATTAGTCGGTTCGGGTTCTTCTCTTTTTTCCGCTACCAGACCCGATCCCCTTTGATCTCCTCTTTCGCCTCTGTCTCGCTCCCGCTCCCAGCCGCCTCTCTCACCCTTTCGATCATCGGCTCCCTTCTTGTGCCATTTTGGTCGGAGGTGAGGATGGAGGAACCAGCATTGGTCCTTGCGGTGACCCTCTCTTCTGCAGTGGTCGCACTTTACCCCGTTGTTGTCTCTTCTCACCTCCGGCCGAAAATTAGGTTTAGCCGTGACTGCAAACGCCTTTGTTTCAGTATTTTCAGAGAGTTGTTGCCCCATTACTGCCCTTCTTGTTTCTTCTCTATCAATCATAGCCGCCACCTCATCTGAGGAAGGCAACTCGGCAAGTAATAAGATCTGTGATCTCACGGCCTCATAGGAGGAGTCGAGGCTTGCTAAGAACTGAAAAATTGCGTCTTGTTCTTCTCGTTTTTGGATTTCAGAGAGGTCAGCGGTTGGGGGCCGATACACCCTAAGTTCGTCCTTTTTCTTTTGAAGGTAACCATACAACTCCATGGCTGATTGACCTTGTTGCTGTTTTGCTTGTTGATAATCTCTCTGAATTTGATAGATGTGAGAGTAATTTTTTCTATGGCCGTATAATTGTTCAGCCGTTTCCCAGATTTCTAGTGCACTGTCTTTATAAGAGAGTATGTCAGATACCTTTGGCTCCATGGTTGCGAGGAGCCAAGTAATGACAGTGTGATCGCTTGTTCGCCATTTTGCCAATTCCTTTTTTTCGGCCTCAGTTGCCACTGGTTCGGATAATTTTGGGATTTTATAGTCTTTGTCGATGTGATTGGTTTTTTCTCGGCCACTTAAGGCAAATTGGACTTGCCTTGCCCATAAATGGTAATTTTTACCATTTAGCATTACCCCGGTGAGTTTTTCATGATTCTGTGCCATCGGGAATTTTTTGGTCTTTTCTGGTACAGATCCTCACTGCTGGTATGCTTGTTTGTTGGTGTTGCGATTTTCTGGTTTTTTCTGTTGAGAACCAGCACTACTGGTATGCTGGTTTTTCTGGTTTGCTGATGTTGTTGGTTTCTGGTTTTTGCTGTAAAAAGGCAGCACTGTTGGTATGCTGAA
>SWLB01000166.1:0-60000 GCA_011114355.1 Carex littledalei | reverse complement strand
TAATTTAAAAAATAATAAACCTATAAGTACAACATAAATTAAAAAATTAAATAAAAACATTTAAACTTAACTAATTATTTATTTTAAAATTAAATTAAAATTAATAAAATAAGAAAACTTACAAATTTTCTCTCTTCTAAGCCGCATATTTTGTTGTGTGAGAGGAGGGAGATAGGACTGCGTATTTATAGAACAAATTGCCCAAAACTGTAGATAATATTTCCAGATCTAAAACCGCAAACAAATTTCCTGGTTCTATCTGAAAACTGCATATTTTATTTCCGGTTTCAGAACCGCCAAAATTTTTTTGGTTTTAAGATGGAACTGGGATATTTGTTTGCAGTTTCAGATCTGGAAAAGCAGAAATAAAGTTTGCCGAAAGTAAGCTTGAAACTGGGAATTTAGTACGTGGTTTGGTCATTTTTTGAATTCCAGCGCAAAGGGGTGCAGTTTTTGAAATTATTTATTAATTTGGATATTAATAAAAATTTCGGTCAAATTTTGTATCTTTCCTTTTATAAATGAGTACCTTTATTTTATTTTATGTCAAGTTATGGTTATTTTTTATCGATGCCCCTGCAAATATTCACCGATTATCTTGTACTTATCATTATGATAGAATAGTTCAACTTCTTAATAATTTTTAAAAGAAAAACTATTTATAAATATAATTAATTGAATTAAGAATAATAAATCGGATTAATTTTTTTTAACTTCTGGGGATTCAATTAATTAGTTTATTTCACAATAACAAGGGTTGATGAAATGAAATTGTTTGCATCAATTAAATTCAAGAGCCCATAACCCTTATACATTCATATTATTTTTCTTTTTAAGTCGTCCAAAATCCAAATAATCAAATTTTGATGTAGCTAATAATTTTAAGAGAAAGAAATTGTTAAAGCACCAGATGGGTGTCATAATTTTTGTTTTTCAATTATAAAAAAACAATCATAAATTTTTCACATACAATGTACCAATATTTTGTTTTACTACGTTTATTTTCTTAAGTATCGATTTTATGTGTGCATTTTAGAAATGATTCATATAGTGAGTGTTAAAGTTTGAAATTAGGGTCGGACAATGAATCTGAATTGACAACTTTCAAAAAGATGTATAGCTCTCAAAAGTTGTATTTAATTGAAACAAAGAAGTATACATTTTCCAATACTCGAATGTGCATTGTAAGGTATTTATCTGACCCGTTTCTTGAAAAGACTAGCTAATAGAATAAAAATCAAAATATTACTATTATTATTAATCACACACAACCAAAATCATTTATTTAAAACGAATTTAGTTCAGTAATTGCTTGGGACCCACACTTGTCTTTAGAAACTCTTGAAATATTTTTTTAGAAAAATAGGCAGAAGAACTTCCATTAGATATAAAAGAAAAGTACAATTGTTCAACTAAGCAATAAATAAAAAGTATCGATTACCCAAGCAAAACCCAGTGCCGGAAAGGGTCTCAGTAGCACACCCGGCATCTCTAACTAGACACTAATCTCTCAACTGACCCATCAAGGAATTGTGTCAATGTTTCAGCTTTTATTAAAAACATCATAGACCCAAGGCAAAACACAAGTACATCCATCCTAAAACCCAAAAAAAGACCTGTAAGCACGAAATCAAATCCAATAGAACAGTAAGGCACTGAACAAAACGTGCTAGCAAGCATCAGGAACAAACCCGTTATTATAGCAACAGAAAAGACAAACTTAAACAGTCACAGAGACATGGCTATTGCGGCAGTAAGCGCAATGTCATTAGGGGAGCATAAGAACAGGTGCCAATGGTACAGAAGGAGTTGGGGGCATGGCAAGAGCAGGGACCGGGGAGTGAGACTGAAGGGGACCATGTCTAAGTCCTCAGGGGTCCAATCATGAATAAACTGTTGCATATTCTGCCGTTTATGTCCTGCCCAATAATCCAACAAAGAGCAAATTAGTACAAGCATAGTTCGAACTGAAGGAACAGTTGTATTGTCAAAACATATTGAATTTCTTGTTTTCCAGATGCACCAGCAAATAGCACTGACCACCATTAACATACCCTCTCGTTTTTTAAGAGGTAATGATTGAGCCAAGAGTTGAATATGTTCTAAAGAAGTCCAATCGCCATAAAATTTTTGGAATTGACTCATCCAAAACCAAATATGAGTAATGTAGGGACATGTAAGAAAAAGGTGTAAAGCTTATTCAACTTCATTGTGACAGAAGAGACACATAGGATTTCCTTATCATCTTTTTTTGGTCAACACATCATTGGTAAGAATCTTATTGTGAAACAATAACCACATACAAATCTGAATTTTCAAAGGCACAGGAGCATGCCACCACATGTCAGCAAATGGGATTTGAACCCCCCGAAATGAAAGAAAGGTATATAAAGAGGCTGTAGTAAATTGCATTTTAGAGTCCCATTTCCATTTAGGACAATCAGGGGTATCATTGAGGGAATAGGAAGAAAATATGGCAACCAGTTCATGTCATTCAGAAAGAAGGATGCCATGTAGGCTCCTTCTAAAACGCAACAGGGTACCTCCTGAGTCTATCACATCATGTACACTAATAGAAGGAGTATCACATAGAGCAAAAAGTTGTGGGAATTTAGTCGATAAAGTACATTTGGAGTGCCAGGTATCAAGCCAAAACCTAATATTTTGACCATTCCCAAGTTGGAAAAAACAGCTCAGCTGACTGATTTATTGCAATTTATGAATTTCCCTCCAAAAATGGGACATTTTGGCAGGTGGGGTGTGTTCTTTGTATTTAATTTGGATCATTTGCTTCCAAAATCCAGAATAGAAAGGAGTGTGCATTTTCCACCACCATTTAAGAAGAGAAACTCTTGAAATATTCTTAAGAACAATATTAAATCTAAAAAAAAAATGGTTTTGAAACATCGGTTCGGTTCCAATACAAAAAGCTTTTCCTATATCCTATAGCCTTATAAAAAATGCAATAATATCGTGAGTAGACTAGGTACTAGCCATAAATGCTATCAACAAAGTCTTTTTTGAGTTTTGAAGCACTCTTCCTGTATAAGATTTACAAGCCATATAATTTTATGCTCATCTTCTTTTTTTCTTTCCCCAACTACTCTCTCCTTCCCGACAATTAATATCCAAAGTTTAATAGAAAATAATATTTATGTCCAGAATTCTGGGATTTCGCTAAAAATGTCTAAGCCGGCTATTTTATAGCTGGCTTACTCTTTTTTTTTTTTTAAACCCGTATTTTACCCTTGTAGGCGCAAAAAGTTGCACGACAGGGGAAAGTGTGTGCACTTATGTTAAATGCTTCAGGGTTCAATGCTCTCTATTTTTCAGGATATGGAAATAACATCGAATTTGAAACATTCGTTTATTTCTACTGTTCCTTCTGGTTCACCCTTGACAGACCTACTATTCATGGTCAGTATGTCGAGAGAGTTTATTGATTGTGAAAATGTTTAACTTCCAGCGGGCGCAAGCAAAGATGAATTGAGACATTTTTATGCTTATTACCAAACCAATTCTTAAGTTCTGTTATTTTTGCTCCATTTTATGCTTATTTCTGTTGTAGCATAGATGAATTGAGACATTGTGCAAATGGTATTGTAGTGGATTAAAGGCTAAAAACCATTTGGCACCGAACCATTTTATATGGTGAAAAATTTTGCAATTTTTTTCTCAGAATTCTTGTCTTATGTCTTATATGCCAATTTAAGGCCTTGGAATCTTGAAGCAGAACTACCCGAATACACAGGTTCTGGCCTTAACTGCTACAGAACAAAGGTGCTTGATACACTACACAAAATTAACTCTTTTTTTTTTCAATTTTGTGAAAATATGTTTTTGTTGATCATGTAAACCCACATTTATCATAGAACTCGAGACAATGCTATATTTTAATTGAATTTATTACAAAATTTAGGAGTAAAACTGTCATTTTAGCTTACAATTAATTGTTTTGTCAATGCCTCGTTATTTCTATGAGATGATATAGAATAGCACTAAGGGATATGAATAGCAAGTTGGCAACAACCAAAATTTATATCTGTGCAGGGGATATGTTCTTTTTTATGTTCTTTTTATTTGATTTATCTTTTTTCACAGCGGTGAGGGGGTACAAAAACATGGAACTCCTAAGCTTCTTTTCTTAGTCATTTCTTTCTTCTTTTTCTTTATACATGATTTAGGGTATCGACCAACCCTCACCATAGTTGCGATTGGAAACAAATTTTCGGTAAATTGATGATCTCTATTTTTGTTTGATTATTTTCTGTGTTGCCTTGTGATGGCATGAGGGCATCGACCCTTTTTGACTTGCCTGTGAAATGCTCGCTGATTTGTGCTTGATCGGGCTCGTATCTGAATTCTTTGAGAATATCTTTGGAAATCAAGTTATCTACAAAATTCAGTGCCTTCTCAATTTCACCTTTATTTACACAACCACCTATATGACACAGAGAAAATTCAGTGCCCTCTCAGTTTCAGTTCTGTTGCACAGCCCATCTATAAAAGTGTTGTAGATCACGACATCACGCGCCTGCCCACAACCACGCTTATTTTTATGTTTACTATATTGTTTTATAGTTAGGACAAATTTCTATTTTATTTCAATTTTAAAATATTTTTATGTGTATTAATTATCATTTTATCAAATTTACATCTATTTTCAAGTAGTTGTTTTGTAATTTGTATATTTCCATGTAAGCTTTATGGAATGAGCTATAAATTGGCAGGTACATGCATTGGTATCTGTTATAAATATTATGAGTTTCAAATTCAAATCAGACATATGGTTATTGTCTAATTAAGGAGTTAAGATAATCACACTATGTCTAATTAAAGAGCTATGATAATCACGTTTGCAGATTTTTCTGAAAAACTAAATAAACTTCGTTTACTTTGAATAATTGTTAGGCATTTTATAGTTATAAATTATATTAAAGTTCCAAAACGTGCCTCATGTCAAGTAGAATGGTTTCTGGTACGAATTTCATTTTATTTGAATCAAAATTGCATTTAGTTGATTTGCAGAAATTATTGTCAGCTTTTTTGCAAACAGTGCAGAGTGTCATTTTTAAAGTCAACATCTTTATGTAGGTTTATTGGATGAGGTTGAAACCAATTGGAAAAGTTGCTCTACTAATAGTTCTATGAGCCACAGCAAATTCAAATTCTAACTCAAAACCGACGGAAGGTTATTATAATTTTAATAAGTCATTTTGAACACAGGTTCAGTTTATTCGTAAAATTTCCGGTAAAACTTAAAAGATTTTTCCCTTTTTATCCATTGCCAAAAATAATGTGAAAAATTAGGATAATTTTGTACTTAGGTACCCTCCAACTACAGTAATATCGACAAGTCCAAATTCAAAATAGATTGTAACTGATGTTTTTATATAAAAATGGACAGAAATGCCCCTTTGCTGAACCACTTAAAGCTTTCATCTGATTTTCTTGCATAAGCTATGCATATCATTGTGCAAGACTATTATACCCAAACACATAATTAGATCACGGTGCATACACTATACCCAAACACATAAGTGTTATCTTTTTTTTTTTTTTTTTCCAACAATCATCTACTGACAAATTAAATTAACTTGTAAGTAAGACTACTCTTAACCAATGAAGGAAAGCGCCACCATAGTATATATTAATTAGCACGTATGTTGCATGGACAAGGGTACGGGTATCGTATCGGATACGATACGGATACGGTGATACGCCAATTTTCAAAAATCCTGAATACGATACGGCTACTATATATATTTTATTTTAATTATTTTATTAATTTAACACTTGTATTATATAAATTAAATATCAAAAATCGACACAAGTATAACTTAAATACAAAAGCTAGTAGTTTCAGATAACAAATGTGAGATAGTGTAGTAGGTAAGTGATATGTTGGTTATCCAATAGATCCCCAGTTCGATTCTTGGGTGCTGCTAAATTTTTTTTGCCATGCGCGGTTCACATGACCTAGTCCATGCATGGTGCACGATGCTGTATCGGCCCATTTCAACCTGTTTCAGTCCGTATCGGAGCTGTATCAGATGGTTAGGGATACACCACGTCATCCGATAGGCCAGCTGGCATATCCAGTACTTATCGGGTCCGTATCCGTATCCGATACACACCTGATATGGGTACGGGGCCCATTTATCCGAGTAACATAGATTAGTACGTATATAGCGTGGAGTAGCTGGCTACCATGGATTTGGGGTAAACCAAATGGGTGTACCTACACGAGTGTGGCGTATTTCGGGGGGATAAAAGGTGCCAAATGTTTTGTCTCTCGTGTTGAAGATACCCATGTCGTCGCAACCGAATATTTCATCAGATAATGTCCGAGTTACATCTGTAAAATAGATGCTGTTGGTTTTGCATTTGCAGCCTGGAACTAATTCACTTGGATAAATAACTATAGAATCATTTGTCCCCAAGAATAGTGCAACCTCGCCGATAGTTTTCCACTTGTAAACTTTTTTTTTCTCAAAATCGGGTCGAAGGACTTTAAAGTAACGTGTCTTGTAATGCCTTTTTTCAATACAGTCCCGATCCCACCTCTCAACAAGTAGTAAATGTCCAAAGTAGTCCACTAGGTAACTCTGTGCAATGGGACGTCTTAGCACTATACGAGGAGATCTAATATCATACATTTTAGGATCAGGTTGAAAATCCAGGAATAAAAGTTGGTTTTGACAGGTAACAAAATAGAAATGTCCATTAAAATATATAACATCATCTATCGTTGGTGTTATAACACTTATTACCGTCCAAGATGAATCTCCGGGCTTCCAGAAAGCAGGTACAGCCTTGCAACCAACCAAGATCATGAGCTTGAAATCATCAGGTCTCTCCTTTGGATCATCAGATAAGATGGCCTTATGCACAATTCATACGCCAGAAAAAATAAAATAAAATAAAACATACCTTTTTGTTGGTTGAAGATAACACAAGGACAATTCCTCTCCTGAAGATTGATGAGATTAAATAAAATCCTCAAGTAATTGCTAATTAATTAGTGCGAATCAAAGAGGCGACCGGATTGGTATTTATAGGAGGCGGCAGCAAGGTTACCTAATTATAAAAGGGGCTGCTACATATTTTCAAAGCACAAATTCAACTATTTTTTGCCTTTCATATTAAATTATGTTATAATTAGGATAGTTAATAATCGGTTATAAGTTGAAAGAAATCAGTGACAGAATATATGTCTATTTCAATATCGATATTACCTTACCTTTTTATTTTATCGAAATTTCATTCTGATTTAAGAATCAAAGCACAAATTTTCAGCTATTTTTACCTTTCTTGAATACCTTTTTATCCTTTGTTTCTAATTAAATCATGTTACAACAAGAAAAGTTAATAAACCGGTTATAAATTGAAAGAAATCTGTGACCGAATATATAATCAGTCAACACGGAAGTTCCGGGTTACGTTTGAACTTCCGTTTTATGGCATAGAATTGCATGTCACGAACAAATATCTTTAATTGGGCCTCATGGCCTTTTTGAAATAAGCCTATATAGGCCTATCAATGTGGGCCTAACAAAACTAAGATCTCTTCTGAATTCTGATATTTCTGTAAAGTGATTACGGAAAACAAATTTCTACTTTTTCAGTGAACATTTAATTCCTTGTAAAAAACAGTGTCGGTAAAATGATTTGATCCTGTCTCTCAATATTTCACGTCTCCTTGTTTTGTCACTTATGTTTTATTTGAATGCTTAATATCTGATTTTCAAATCGGGACCACATTATCCACATTTCTTTGTATGCTCACGTGTCACTATCTGACTTGATTGTTACTTATCCTTTACCATCTACCATAACCATCAAGCCTTACTGTCTTACATATGTAAAGAGAAGAAACAGAGAAATAACAAAAAAAAAAAAAAAAAAAGCTAACCTTGTTCAAATGGCATTCACCTCTTCTTCTGTATCATCTTCATCGATTCTGGTACCGTGTGCACCAGCAGCAGCATGTAAGAATCAACAAAAGGTAGCAAGTAATGATACTTGTAATTAGTCTCCATTTGTTATTCTTCTTCATCAAAGGGTCTGAAATATTTGGCATCGAGAAGGTAAGTTCCTATTGCCAGACGAACTGCCCATACATCCTTGGGCTTTCTCGCCACAACTCTGCAATCATAAGATACAAATTAGCATCAAATGAAACTGCATGAGAATTGGTGAACCGAAAAAATCAAATGAAACTGAAACTGACCTTCCCACATCACCGGCCTTGACTTGACCGGTGTTTGCCCGCAAAGAAGGCATCGATGTAGCGGTCTTCAGAGCCGGCGGAGCCTCGATGATAACAATCGGCGAACCAACATTCAATTCACCTTTGCCACTTTGTGATGTGCTGTTGCCTGGATTTGATGCGCAGTTGGTCACAAAACCTGATCTCTGTATCCGCCGAGCTAAGCATTTTGATTTAGAATTAAGAGAAAAGGGGAGTTTTGGGCTTGTGAGATTAGCACTGGGAAGCCATGGCGGTGACATTTCTCTTTATCTGTGGAGTTTGAGAGTAGATTGTATCATTCCCGGTTCAAAATACAATAGTGACTACCAGTGCCTTGCTTATCTCTTCTTATCCTTTTCTTGTTTGCATTTCTGTACACAAATTTTGGATTCCCCATTCAAGGAAATAACCATCAAAATCTGCAACCTGTCATGAAGGAATTTCCTAATAGGCTGACAATGAAGGCTAAAGAATTTAACAGAGCACTTTTGATTCCATGCAGCGCATGCACAAACTATCTAGATTCTAGAGTGTTGTTTTAATTATGTAGTCCATACACTGCATATCTGCATGAAACAAAAAAAATGCTATGTTAAAATCTTTATCCGACAATGAGTATGATAAATATCAAATAAAAGAAAATTAGTGTATGTTTAAAGTCGTTTTTAAAAATTATTGTATTTTTATTAAATTTGATTAATGAATAATTGACAGAAATAATGAGATGGTAATGATAAATTTTATATAGCACATTTCTTTTTTTTTTTTGAAGGTTGGCGGTGAACATATAGCACATTTCTATCCCAATCAAATGACACATGATTAAAAATACATTTAACTGTAACATAATTTTATAACATTTATATGAAATGATTTGTAAATTGATCTTTACGTTAAGAAAAAAAAAATTATATAATTAGATTAGATTATAGTATTACGGTGATTTAAAACCCTTAATATTTATATATACTTGATGATTGAAGTGCATATATTATGCTATTAGAAATAAAAACTCTGAAAATTATATATTTTTTTATTTACTCAAGAAAGTATTAAACTAAAATTCTTATTATCATTGCACAAAATAAGTAATAAGTATTTTGTATACTATATATAAATATTTATAAATTGAGATATAAATCATTATTGTAATAAGTATAAATATATTTTGTGTGCAGAGATAACAGATACATAAATGAAGTATAAAAATAATTTATTTAACTAAAAATGTTGCTTTAAAAATGCGGGTGGGATTGTTAATTACCAGTCAATCACATTACCATAATAAAATGTTGTTTTTATTAATTTGTACATGCGTACCCCCCTAAATAAAGTACTATTTTATACTTATGCGTTGATGGAGAAATTTAACAAAAATATATATATGTTTAGTGGAAAAAAAAAATTTAACTCGATATATTGGATTACAAGAGTATTTGATTTTATGTTTTTAGTTTTTTATAAATATTTATATATATAGTATCACTGTCTAATGAGAACAAACCCTCTTGCTTCTCCTCAGTCCCAAACTCACAGGCTCTCCTGGTGGGCCATAAGGGTAACCGCGAGGGCTCTGTTCAAACCAATCGACTTCTTCGTCCGAAGAGCAAATTTCATGCAGTGGAGGATCTGGTACTCGTCATTCAGAGCCATCTCCAGACTCCTTCACCACTGGCCTATTATAGATTATGACTTCCTCATCCCCTTGCACATGATTATGATTTACAGGATTAGGATTTGGCAGATTAGGATTAGTGTTTGAAGGATTAGGATTAGGATTAACATTTTCCATTCTATTAAATTTTTTTTTAATTCTAATCACAAAATTAATATTGTGTTTGTTGCAGAATAAAAGATTATGGAGGAGAACCAATGGTGCAGCAATTAAATAGTGTTTGAAAGATAAACCCTTCATTGCCCAAGCAATTGCACAGCCACCCCTTCACATGCCCTTGCCACCCTTTCGTGGCATGGGCTCTTTTGTGTTGCGGCAACCAAAGTGAACAGAATTAATAGTTAATTATGCAGTTATTCATGACACATTAAATTTCCAGTTTCATTTGTGAATTGATTTCATTTATGTAATATCATTTCCTTTCTCTTTAACAACAATATTAAAACAATTTGACTGTTGTCATTTATATTACTATTTCGCATTCAAGGGAATATCAAATATAATATACGGAGCTATAATCTTATTGTTATACATGGTACATAATTTTTCAGCAAGTGTTAAAAAAATAACAAAAATTAGCCAAAGGGCGGTTTTGAACCAGTGACCACTGAGATATGGGACCCCCTTTGAACAATTTTACAAATATTGTCTCCTAATATAACAAAAAAAATATAAACCGAAACTTAAAAAACATTAGCAACGGTGCCTCATGCAAATGGTTAGGACTTCTACAATAAAAAATTATAAACTGAAACTGAACAACATTTGCAACGGTGTCTCTTGCAAATAGTTAGGACTGTTACAATAAAATAATATAAACCAAACCTAAAACAACATTAGCAACGGTGACTCATGCAAATAGTTATCACCTTTACAATTAAAAAATATAAACTACAACTTAAAAACATTAGCTACGGTTTGAATATTTTGCAAAGAAAAAAAAAATTAGTAAGAAATTAGGGGTTTGAATAGAACTAAAATCTCAGTATTAACCAAGTACCATGTGAGTAGCCACTACAACCAATTGAGCAGTCCAAAGGGTTAAGTCATCAGCCGACCTGTCATTTTGTACCCAGAAAATTGATGTAAATAATATAATATATATTATTTTGACTTGTGCAGATAATATCAGGTGGGTGAAAGAGGAGATAATCAGTATCTTACTTGTTATTATCTAATGAACGCATCATTGAATAATCAAAGATGTCTCTGTACAAATTCTGGTACATTATTTGAATCATTCCGGTGCATCTCAGCAGAGACTTCGAGTGCATCCATTACAGTTGCCATGTCATTGCGAGATACTGCTCGATTGATTGCTGTCTTCAGCTGTTTAATTTACATATGAAAAAAGCTTTAGTTATAAATCATCAGAACTTACATAGCTTAATTTATCAGGAGAAGGTACGAGAACCAAACCAGTTCTTTAACAGCAATGAATTGCTCGTCTGTCAACCGACATTGCCATCCCTAAGATAAGAATTCATGTCAGAAGAATGGAATTTAACTCAAAAGAGTGGATAATGGTATTTTTTTCTTAATTAAGGTTGGAGGTCAAACCACCCAACCATTTAATATCCACAATGGATCCCCATCTGGGTTTCAAAACCTGCAACCTCCACACGGAGGGCAATGCCTTTGCCATTAGACCAAAGTGAATAACGGTATAAATCTATCATAAATGATAAATAAGTTACCAAGAATTGTGCCGTATTCAAATGATGAAAGAGGATCATCAGTTGGTCGAAGTCTGAGCAATTTCTCCCATAATCCCTAGAAAGGAAAAAAATGGTACTTCAGAATTATTCAGTTTTACCAATAGTTGAAGCTCGATCTTTAGATCACAATTCACAACTACAACCGGGGTTAGTGCTTGGGATGGGAACATATTTAATGGCACATTTATTAAAAAAAAAAAAAATACCTGCAGCTTTACTTTGATATCCAAGACCATCCTTAATCTCTCAGCCTGTACACCAGATAACGAGGTTACTGTGATAGGCAATCATTTTCTAAAAAGCTGGGTTCATTCATCCATAGTAACCTTTTAATTCTTAGAAGTTTGTTGGCAAATTCACTTTCGGAGTGCAACAATTATCAGAAATAAAGTTTCATAGAAGTATAGCTCAAAATAAAATATCTGATAGAATCTATATTGATAATGCTAAAAAAACAAAGATATCTGTATCAGCATGTACCTCTCTTTCCATGGCACTCATCTTGTCTAACTCCGAATCACCATGAGCTACCACCTCAGCATAGCTGATAAATAAATCATTAGTATTAGAGACTTAAGACGAAATAAACATAAAATAAAAAGAAAATCAAATATAAGTAACAGATGGTTCAGTACGTGGGTTTCGCCTTCTCATTGAGTGCCTCGCTTACTGAAACCAGAAAAGACAAGCTTTAGTAAGTTCTTTCTTTTTGCTCAACTTCAGTTTCATAGTTAGATGTTATTAACAATAACGCACGAAAAATGTTGGCACTTTTTTCTCAAGTACAGTCAATATAATTTTCAAGAGATCTACTACCATGAAAGAAAAAGCAGGGCAGAATTGACCTAATTTAAAAGAAGAATTTGAAAACCTGTTGAAGCTGCTTCAGGTTCTGATATTGTAATAATCTCGGAATCTGACAATTGAGGGGAAAATGGAAAGAGGGTTTTTGACCCCTCCCGGTTGCATCTTGTAATTTACCGGTGCACAGAAGTACTATTTATTTTAGCCATATAATTAGATTATGAATTTTTACAACCGAGCCTGGACTCCCAAACTAGCTAGAAATGAAACTTTAGAAAAAATAATTAAACAAAAAGAAGAATCTACCAGACCTGGTTGAGAAATTCTTCACGCCAGTTGTCAAGTGTATCAAAAGACCTCGAGTCTCTTGGCAATCGCAGACCTGCCTTCGCGCCTCACCTCTCGGCTGTCTCAAAGCAGCAATCATCACAAGAAATTGTGGGACGAGGTAGGGTTTGCGTCGAAGAGGAAACCCTGAACCCGGCTGAGCGGGGCGAGGCAGGTTGGGAGACGGAGAGACAGCAAGGCGGAGGCGGGGGAGAGACAGCAAGGCGGAGGCAGCAAGGCGGAGGAGGAGAAGGGTTTGGCGGAGAAGGTTTTGGCGGAGAAGGGTCAGGAGAAGGGTTTGGCAGAGAGTGAATTGAAACTGAGAAGAGGGAAATGAAATTTAGAAGGCTTTGGCGGCTGATCAGAGGAGATAAACCCGCGAAGTAAAATTTTGAGAGAAATGACAACACTGACGGTTCCGAACTTTGTTTAGAAAACAGTCAGCAAAGAAACGCAACACTGATTCCCTAATCATGAACGGTCATTGGTATTAGCCAATAATGATTTTAATAATCAGGAACGACCTTTTAATTAACAGCCGATACTGATGTTGATAATCAGGAACGGTCTTTTAATTAACAACCGATCCTGAATTGTTTTTTATTTAAAAAAAATAATTTTAATATTTGGCCAGCTACCATATATTTTTGCTGGCCTATATATGAACCAAGCATCAGGATATGAAACAAACCAATCTGAATTGTAACAATCTGAAATAAAGATCAACACATACTTAAAATTAAACAAGTTCAAGTTCACCAAATTACAATAATCCTAAATTATTACAAAATAACACATCCTAATTGTTTTACTTTTTTCCACTAATACTTCTTTCAAGAAAAATTTACCCCATAGTGATCGAATGTAGTCGATGTTCGTTTCTTTGTAACTTTTGAGAAACTCGTGCATTTTTTAAATGAATAGAAGAGCACAATTACAATTTTAATTGCGTATTTTGAAGCAAAATTGAATATGCATACCTTTAAGTGTCGTAGGACCTCTTCCTCGTTTCTTGGCCGAGGTAGGCTCACTATCACCACCACCACTGGACATGATAGGAACTGCAATGACTTCCCTGAAAGAATAATATTATAAATAAAAATGTAAAAATGAAAATAGGAAACAGAAAAAGAGCAAAAAAAACAGCTTCTGTGACAGCTTTAATATACCTCAACTCAGCATATATACTTACAAAAAAAACAGCTGTCTCAACTCAACATACTTAGGAAAAAAAAAAAATTATCAACTGTTGCATATTTGCTCACTGTTGATACTTTCTAAGTTGCATAAATCACCACTAATTGTGAAACTAAAATTTTGAATCAGCAACTAAAAAATCCACTAATAGAACTAATTATTTTAAAAATTAATAAATATACCTAGCTTGGCTGGTTATTTTTAAAAATGTCCAAACTGGTTTTTTTTAAAAATGCCAAAACTAGCCATTTAATGGCCGGTTGAGAAAAAAGTAGACCGGTCATTAAATGGCCGGTTTGGGCATTTTTTAAAATAACCAGCCAAGCTGGGTATATTTATTAATTTCTATTTTAACTTTGGATATTAATAAAAATAGCGGTTTTAAACACGTACTTAACCAAAGAAAATTATGAATCTGAATCAATTATCACCAAAATCTCACCTGCTTAATGTTTTCCCTAATAGTGTTCTTGCATGTTCGGCTGACAACTCGAACTGCTAATTAAGTTAGATATCTGATTTGTGAAAATATAATATATGGGCCAATTGTGTTGAAGTCGGACAAATGTGCTGGCTTTGGGCTAACTTAAGCTCAACATAAAATGGTAGAGCAGAGGCCCAAACTGATCCAACTGAACCTCCATTTATTCATTTAAAATCTTTTAGTGCAACCCGAAATTTAAAAGCGTAGGTAAAGTATATATTTTACTATAATCCGTAGAAATTATTACGGCCCAATATTAAACATAAATCAGTGTTAATTATATGGATAATACAACTTAATTTAGATGACATCGGGACTGGTGTTGATCCGAATTCCGGTCAATATATATAGGTTGCTGATTCAGACGAAAAAGTGAAATGATAAACAATATTTAAATTAGAAATTTCAATCAGCATGCATAAAAATCTTACATTTAGATTACAATCTTTTTTTTTTTTTTTTCCATATATAATGATGATGAACACGAGACGAGGTTGATAGAAGTCCATAGTCCATTTGGCGAGAAAATAAGTAAACGATGAAATTATTGTTGTTGTGTTAATTTAATTAAATCCAAACAAAGTTGATGTTTCATTGTACAAGTCTTAATTCTTGGCAATGTATTTGGTTGATTTTGAATATGTCATGTTGTATTGGTAATTATTCCCACAAGTCTTACAAGTGTTACATATCTTAATTTCTTTTTTTTTTTAATGTTGCCACTATTTTAGTAAAGATTTTATTTTTGTTAGGCTGAAAGGAGTGTAGAGTACAAAAAAATTTATGTCTATAATACAACATGCCCAGTCCAACACAAATAAATATTTCTAAATCAATATTGTGTGCTCCACATTTCCTATAAAAATAAACAATTGATTTAAATAATTATTTTGAAATTTAAAAATGCAAGCTGACAAAATGACATTATTTGTCTATGGCCCGACATTTTTATTAATATCCAAAGTTAATTACAAATTAATAAATATACCCAGAATCTCTGGGATTTTCGAAAAATGCTCAAACCGGCCATTTTCTGACCAGTTTCTTCCTTTTTTTTTCTAGACACTATGAAGAGCAAGATAATGAAATCTAACACTGAAAATTCGAAGTTTTGTTAAAATTATTTGTTAGATTTCTTCTTTTGATTTATAATTAGCATATTTATACTAAAATACACTATATTACTTGAAATTATGTTGAATTACACTATATTACATTAAATTACGCTAAATTATGTTAAATTACGCTAAAATATGACAAATTCCGGTAAATTACTGTGTGTCTTCATAGTGATGTATAATTAGAAACTATTTTGTGTCTCTTTTATCTTCATAGTAATTTATAATTAGAAACTATTTTTTTTAAGAGACTATGAAGAGCAAGATAATGAAATCTAACACTGAACATTCAATTTTTTTGTTTAAATTATTTGTTAGATTACTTCTTTTGATGTATAATTAGCATATTTATACTAAAATACGCTAAATGACTTGAAATTATATTAAATTACGCTAAAATACAGTAAATTCTGGTAAATTACATATGAATATGGATTATATCTTTACTGAGAAGGTGAAAAACGAGGAAGAAACTTCAAACGGCCATAAAACGGCACTTGAGTGTCTGATTTCAGCAAATGACCATTTTTCGGAAAGCTTGCAAAAATACACATGCGTCAGTGCCTACGATGCCGAATTTCAAAATTCAGAATTGCCAAAAAACAAAGTGAAGAGCCTCAAAACTTGAGTTGAAGTTTCCGATTAAGATTTTCATTTCTATTATTCAATCTAAGTAGCTCAGTAAATTAGTTATATAATGAACTTGTAGAATACTAATTTTTACTATTTTAGGAATTTTTTACTATTTTTTATGATTTATGAAAGATGGCACAAAATCGGTCTAATTTAGCGTAATTTTGCGTAGTCTAGTGTAATTTATCGTATTTCATTATAATTAGGAAATTAGTGTAATTCACCGTATTTTAGCGTAATTTAAAGTAATACAGTGTAATTCAACAAATTTCAAGTAATATAGTGTATTTTAGTATATATATGCTAATTATAAATCAAAAGAAATAATCTAACAAATAATTTAAACAAAAAATTTGAAATTCCAGCGTTAGATTTCGTTTTCTTGCTATTCATAGTCTCTAAAAAAAAAAAGGCCGGTTTCTGGAGAGGAGGAAACCGGCCAGAAAATGGCCAGTTTGGGCATTTTTCGGAAATCCCAGGAATTCTGAGTATATTTATTAATTTGTAATTAACTTTCGATATTAATAAAAATGTCGGTCTATGGCAGAACTATTTGTTCATAAATTATTAACATTTGATGCTTTCATGTTTTTACCATAGTACGTTATTTATGTTGTTTAAATTTAATATACATACACTTTATAAATGATTTTCTTCGGATGTCTCATTATAATATTGAGAATAATACGTAGTTATGAGTATAATTACTAGAGATATAATTTTAATAAAGCGAAAGTCTCTTATTTTTTTTAATTCAACACATGATAGACAGTTCTATTAACATAATATAAAATAAATAAGATGTTTAAATAAGATAGATATGCCCGATCGATCATACAATCTCCTCTTGCCTCCCTTCACGCTCTTATTTTCTTTCTTATGGATAATTTTTTTTTGGAATTTGTTTAAAACATGTAGTTTGTGTGTCACTTCATGATTTTTTAATCAACTTGGATAACATTTCATATTTTGCAACCCACAAAAAATTGTACATTATCTTGAGGATAAAATCAAGCACTTGGACCTGAGTTCATTTGTAATTATTCTAAGGGGAAATTTCATGTATACCCCTCAAAACTTTCAAAATTACGTATTTTACCCTCTAAAACTGATAATTACGTATTTTCTCCTCTAAACTTAAAAAACTCACAAATATATCCATTTTATTGATTTTTCTATTAAAAATCATTTAAATTTATAAAATATCCATTTTACCCTTTATTAAAAGCATAAAAAGTCCATCGGACTGAAATTTGAATATGAAAAGTTCCTCTACTGTCCGATCCACGCGCATCGCATTAAGATCTGTACGTGTAGCTTCAATATATGTGCATGTTGGCTTTAAGATTCGTGCTGATCAAACACGCACGGATTTTAAAGCAATTTCGATCTGCACGCATCACATTAAGATCTGTGCACATTGCTTCAATATCCGTGTGTGTTCGCTTCAAGATTCATGCTGATCTAACATGCATAGATCTTAAAGCAGTTCAGACAGTAGAGAAATCCTTGAGATTCAAATTTGGATATGATGGGCGTTTTATGCTTTTAATAAAGGGTAAAATGGGTAGTTTATAAATTAAGAATGAGTTTTAATATAAAAGATAATAAAATAGTAAAATTTGTGAGTTTTTGAAGTTCAGAGGGGGAAATAACGTAATTTCAAATTTTTGGAGGAGGAAATACGTAATTTTGAAGTTTTTGTGGGATATACGTGAAATTCCCCTTTATTCTAATATGTACATCAATTTTGGTGCCAACAAATATAATTGTGCATTGAAGGAGAGGAGTCTGCTCGGGGTGAAGGTTTTGAAAGAATAATTTTAAATTCATGCAGCGCACATATAATAAAATCAAAATAGCACTGAATATGACTCATGAGCTACATGAATCAAAAACTGCTCTGTCAAAGTGTTTACCCTTCTGCTCGCCATCTTCAATGTAGAACACTCAATATTCGGACCATACATTTAGTAATTATTCTTTTATGTCCATTTATTGAGAACAAATTAGTTTCATCTATTTGTTTTTGCCAAGTAATCTTTTTTTTTTTTGTGTCCTGAACTTCTGCTGACATAATTTTGTTTTAAAGATTTCGGAAGAAAGAAAATCAAAGTTAATTGAACTTTGAAAATGAATAAAATTTTTGTCTAAACTTTTGTTCTTCCATAAACTTTAAAAAAAATCTAGACCCTTAAACTTTTCAATAAATTAGTCTTCAAATTAACTTCTCTCAAAATAAGCAAATGAAGAAAAATGATAAATAAAAATGAAGATGTAGTACCACTATTTGATACACAATTCCCTAATAAAGCTCAACAAGTTGTTTCTTTTCTTCGGTGGATACATACAAAATTTCTTACTTCAAAGCTTTAAACCATGTTTCCCACTTTATTCGTTTGACATATTTTTCATCGTTACAATTACAAGGGAAATTAATTTTCAAGCGGAGGGGCATATAATATTTGAGTAAAGATGTTCTCTCCCGCACTCCAGTCCCCTAAACTTCTCCTCCATTCTAACTAACTTTGTCAATCATTAAATCACCTTGAAAAACGTGTAAAATGTGTAAAAGATGTGTCCAGTTTTTTCTTTAAATACTTGATATCTTAGGTATGAATACTTGATGAATTATATATGAATATTTGATATCTTAGGTATGAATACTTTCCATTTTGTATGAATACTTTTCATATATGAATATTTGATACCTTGAAAAACGTGTAAAAGTATGTCATCATGGATCTCATTTGAAAGAGAAAATTGTGTAGAACACGTTCGTGGTTTTAGATTTGCAAAATTCCTCATAGATCGTCCCAAAAATTGGTTAGATTGAACGGAGAAAAAAAAAACCACCTTGAAAAACGTGTAAAAGATGAGTAGGTATTGTGTCCAGTTTTTTTTTAAATACTTGATATCTTAAGTATGAATACTTGATATCTTAGGTATTAATACTTTCAATTTTGTATGTGAATTAATTTAATCAATGAATGTAGCACTGGTGGTGTGATCCACGTGACTTTTTGGTTGTGGTCCCCAATGCAGTCTGACAGTTACTGGCCTCGAAAAGTAATGGTCCCCAGTTGAATTTTAGTGATGAATACTCTATTGAGTAGGTATGAATACTTCATTGGGTAGGTATGAATACTTCATTCATTAGGTATGAATACTTTCAATTTTATTTTTCCTTTGTCTGACAGTTGAATAGATGTCTGACAGTTGTACTTTGACCGTTAATTAGCGGAGGAACGTTTAGGGGACTGAATGGGGGGACTGTTAGTCGATCCCATAATATTTAACCATATCAACTCAAATTTGCAACGCCTGGTACGTAGAAAGTCGACAAATTTTCTTGCTGTCATTTATTTAAGACTAACGTCTTTTGTAACAAATGCAAACAGAAAAAATAACGCAAGCTTGGTCTCACATTTTTGTACTTTACTTTACATGAATATCTTTTGTAATAATTATCTTCAACAATAAAATTTATTTTGCCACAAGATCATCTCCATTTATCTTTTGGGAAGTGCTATTTTATTTAAATGCTCAAATCACAACATCAAGCTTAGACAAAAATTTATTTCTTTATATATACTGATTTTGTCCCTATTTCAAGCTCTTATTTATTTACTAAGTTTCAGTATTTAATTATTGAATAATTATTTTAGTACCCGCACTACAGTACCCCGCACTTCTATAACTGTAAGGTTGTGGTCCCCACAACTACCGATCTAACTAACAATGTTATCGGACCTTCCATTTTGAATTTCAAATGTTCCATTCTCTCCGTTTTTTCCTTTTTCAAAGGCTTCAGCGATTTGGAGGCGATTTTAGGTCGATTTGGAGGCGATTTGGAGGCGATTTGGAGGCAATTTTTGAGGCAATTTCGAAACTGGAAGCGATTTCGTGTGGTTCTCACAAGTTTAATCGGTGATTTTGAAATGTGATCAGCTAGATTAATATTGTTTCTTTTCAATTTTGTTTTTGTTCTGGTGAATTAATAATGATATATCGTTTGGTTTCTATTTCATATACACAATCGTGTTTCAGTGTTGCTGGATTTTGAGATGTTTGTGACAATTTGATTTGCGAAAATGATGTACTTGTCTATTATGTGTTCAGATATAAATACTTGGTAGTTCAGATATAAATACTTGATGTGTTCAGATATAAATACTTGGTAGTTTAGATATAAATACTTGATGTGTTCAGAAATAAATACTTGGTAGTTCAGATATAAATACTTGATGTGTTCAGATATAAATACTTGATGTGTTCAGATATAAATACTTGATCTGTTCAGATACAAAATTCATTTTAATAAAGTGGCAGTTACAATTTAAAGTTAAAAAAAATTAATAACAACCAATTATTAAAAATAACGTTATATGGTTTAAATTATTTATTTGAAAAATATATAATAAACTTCCGTTGGGCCGATTATTATATATGAATTCATATAAAACCATAGAGAATACTAATAGATTACAATTAGTGCAACATATATACATATTGCCTTTTGTACACATGCAATCCCATGTGATCCATATAACATATACTCCTCAAGATTCAATACAATGTTTGTATAAAAGTTATGTCCTTACCACCTAGTAACCATGCGATCAAGGTTTGGTCCAAGTTTCGTCAAGTTGGGCTCATGTTGCCAAAACTCTTGGTTATAATCTAGTTTTGGACCGAAATTTCATACAAACTAGTTGTATTAGATCCAACATATAAAAAATAGAGTGCCCATGTGATCCATGACATGATGCCTCTTGGTTAAAGGTCTCCAACATTTCAACTCAAATATTTTTTTAAGATTCTTATTCATCCAACGTAATATAGATATAAATATTTTAGTTCGTAAGTATAAATACCACACCCTTATAGTTATAAATACTTTGTTTCGTAAGTATAAATACCACAAGAATAGAGATATAAATATTACCCGCACATAAGCTAAGTCAACATTTTTTGGTCAACATTTTTTGTTGACAATTTTAGTAGTCCCCACATGTCGTTTATTACCCACATATAAGCTAAGTCAACGATTTTTGTTGACAATTTTAGTGGTTCCCACATGCCGTTTGAGTGGTCCCCAAATGCGGGTACGAAGCGAGGATTTTTCAAGAAAAGGTGCGGGTACGATTATTTAAGGAAAATTCATATATCATATATGTAGTTCATTGTATAGATATAAATACTTGTCTTGTATAGATATAAATACTTCACAATGTTACTATTAAAATTTGTAAAACAAAATTACAGTTTTGGAACGGTTGTGTGGTCCCCTAATGCGGGTACGACGCGAGGATTTTTCAAAAAAAGGTGCGAGTACGGTTATTTAAGGAAAATTCATATATCATATATGTAGTTCATTGTATAGATATAAATACTTCACAATGTTACTATTAATATTTGTAAAACAAAATTACAGTTTTGGAACGGTTGCGGTCCCCACAAACAGTTATGACAGTTTAGGTGCGGGTACAGTGCGGGTACTCAACTGCGGATACTCATATCAGCTTCCTTAATTATTACATCCCCAAATATTTTTTTTTACTATTCGACAAAAAAAGATAAATAAAAAAACCACAAAATCTAAGAAATTCCATTTTTGATGCTGACCGCAACTTGACAACAACCTTTTTTTTTCAACTTTAACCAAAATTTAGAGAATCAACGTTTTTTATTGGTTCTCAATGGCTGTGGATGAAAAAAAAAAATGGTTGTTGGCCGCAACGTGGTCACTCAATATCTGATCGCAATTTCACATTGTGACCATGTGAAAAATAGAATTTTAGTCAAATTGTGGTTTTTTGGTTTATCTCTTTTTTCGAATGGTAAAAATAAAAATTTCTGTAAGACATTAAGAACAAATATAATTGACGTAGATATCTTTTATCAATTAAAATATCTTTTCGATTTGCTACTGATGTATTTTGCTAACGATATAAGAATTATAATCTAACTGAGATTATTTCCATTCTTCTTAGTGCTTCTTATACTTCATTACTAAATGAATCTTAACATGTCAACCATTAGTGGTGGAAAAAAAGATCAAAATTGAAAAGAACCTAGTAAGCTGGAATTTTTTTATTATTTGATTAATGATGCTCAAACTTTTGTTCCAAAAAGTAAGAGGAATTTCAACCTCTAAGCCAATATATAATATGCTACATGGGATTCAAATGCATTTTTGAATATTTGGCCTGCGATAATCATTTGGTTAATTAATACTTAGAATTATTACTTATTTAATACATAGAGGCGGAGGCACTCAATGTAGATGGGGTCAATTAATCTTCATTTATTTTCAAAAAATTGTATTTATTTGTAAATTTGTATATAGTTTAGTAGGAAATGCTATGAAACTATTAAATTGACTCTATTCACAGCATAAAAAATTTATATGCTTGATTCTCATTTACGTTTGAGCCTTATAGTTTGAAGATTTGACTCCGCCTCTGACCTTATGCATCTAACATATGTTATTTTTATCATTAACACGATCGAAGTCTGCAAAATTTGTATGTTTGGAGAAGTGACTTCAGATCACATCGTCAATAATTGGTATGTTTGATCCATTAATTTAACAAAATCTGTAGTAATAATTGAGGAGCCTCTCCGCCGTAGCAAACGGAAATTGCTGCTGTTCTCTCCGAAACAGAATTTGGAGACATGCGTATTGTGGGTCATTTTGTACGTGATCTAGCCGAAATTTTTAATTTTGACATACCTCAAAAGAAAAAAAAATAACCATGATTTTCCGTAAATTCTAAATTTACCACGTCCGTAACACCTTCATTGTGTCCGCAACCATATATGGCGGACAGCCAAATCCGTTAATATCTTGGAATTCAACCCTTGTTTTTTTTTAAATGAATGGAGTAACTTAAAATTTGTAACTAGAAGAAACATCAAACAAAACAGATGAAATATCTTATAATTTAGATGTACTAGACCTATTACGAAACATTTTTCATGTAAGATTTTTTGTGACTGTAAAAAAAATTAAAATAATTTTTGGAGGATTACTTGAAAAAAATAAAATATTTTGAATCTGAGTTATTAATCCCGGTTCAAAAATTATTTCTGAATATATAAAAAAGTTATCATAAACCTTTTAATACATTGAAATTTTAAATTCAAATTCTAAAATACTCCATCTATCTTGATATATACTCACGTTATCAAATCCATTTCAAACATGATCTTGACACGCACGTTTGAAGAAATAAATTCGATTGTACTTTACATAATCATTATTATGGATCTTAGTAAAATACGTATTTTACATTGGATTTTAAAATTTCATATTGCACTAAAAGATTTTATAAAGAATAAATGGAGGTTCAGTTGGACCAGTTTGGGCCGCTTTTATCATACAAGAAAAATAAGTTTATTATCTCCTCAGAGTTCTCTCTATTTTCAACACCTCTTATCAAATCCAGACAATTAAAATACCGCCAAGTTGAACAATAATAACTTGCCAAATGTGAGATGACTTTGATTTGGAAAATGATGGTATTGACTTCAATACACAGAAAGAGAAAGGTAATTGTTTTTACCAATATTCCATTTATGTCTGAACATGATGGGAGATGACTTTGATTTGGAAAATGATAGTATTGACTTTGATTTGGAAAATAATGGAATTGATGTGATGCACAAGAAGATCCATGCTTTATAAAATAAACACCTTTAACCCATCTACGGCCATTATTACTGCACAAAATAGTACATTTACACATTATAGCCTTTTAATGATATTCAATTTTATATATATTTCCTTTATTGTTCTTTGTAAATATCTTTTTTTTAAGGAAAAGTAAGGTTCTAACCTCTATTTGTTTCATTGAAATAGGTACATGTATTTTTAAATTCGGTATATTTTAATGTGTACGTACTCGTAGCAACTAGATTTGTACAATTGTATCTTAGCTATGGCACATCAGCGCTATTTTTATATATATGTTTCAGTTTATTATCTCTCATCATTTTTAGTCGACGAGTATCATGCTTATTTTTATATATTGAATTATATAGTGCAGTAATTGTTTTGTCTATTACCATTGTAAATGTTTTCAAGGTTTGAACAAAATATTTGTTTGTCAAAAATTCTCTGAATGCAAAATAATTTTCTATAAAAATTATTAATTTATAATATTAATTTTTTCTTGAATAAATATTGTATTAGTAACAAAATACGGAGAATAGTCCTTAGTGTTTATATTATGCAACCAATTAACCATTGGTTATTTTTGCTATTATTTCTATTGTTTGTACCTTACGTATAAAAAAAAAAAAACTAAGGGCATACAAAATACGGAGAATAGTCCTAGTGTCATCTGAAACTATTGTATCTCAAACTCGTGGGTTTGAGGTAGAGAAGGAAATAAGTGACACGCCGTGACGTGACGTGACAAATACGCCGTGATTTGGTCACGTGACGTGACGTGACGTGACGTGACGTAATCAATTTTTTTTTCACGTGACGTGACGTGACGTGATCAAAATAACAGACAGTCACGGCACGTGTAGTCACACCGTGAATACACATAGCATGATCGACCACACGTGACGTGATATGACGTGACGTAAATTAATCACGTGAAACTTTTTTTTTTCTATTTTAATTAAATTGTTGAAATTCGGAAAAAATATATCAAAAAATATGAAAATTATAAAAATTGTAAAATAACTAAATAATGTTGCATTTTTTTTTTTGAGGAAAGGCCGTGGGTATCAGACATTATTTTAAAAATTCAAATTACAAATAATTATTTGACTAAATTAGAGAAAATAAAAACTAGTAGTACATGAGTACCGGTATCACTGAACCTACACCATAAGAGAAACATGGATATACTACACGTACAAAAAAAAACTGAAAATTAACTAGAAAAAACTGGATACTCATACCGTGACGTGACGTGACCACGTAACATGACATGACGTGATTGATTCACATGACGTGACTTAATTTTGGCTCGTGCGGTCACGTCACGCGAATGATCATGTCACGCGGCAGGCGAGTCACGTCACGTAATCGACTCACGTAACGTTCCGTGACGTGACTGATTACGGCGTGACAAATTAATTTCCTTTTCTCTAGTTTGAGGCCTGTTGTTTAATTTTTTTTGCCCACGTTTTTGTTGGTCCAAATTTACGGTTTAATTAACTGGTTTCAGAATAATTGGAATAAACTATTATGACGTCAACTTGAGCTAACTCGCTATAAATTTCCATCCAAATTAACCACTAAGCAGAAACCAAAAGGCCATTACATTCATCCAACCTACCTAAGAGAACCACAAAAAACTAAACTCAACATGGAGTGCAGTGACATGCTCAATGCTCAATCAGAGTTATGGAACCTAACCTACAGTTATATCAAATCCATGAGTCTAAAATGTGCAATTGAACTCGGTATTCCCAATGCAATCCATAACCATAGCCAGCCCATGACACTTCATGAGCTTCATGCTGCTCTCTCACTTCCCATAAACAACAAACCTAATTTGTGGCGCCTTCTACGCCTGCTTACTCATTTAGGTTTCCTAGTTGTTGAGGATACTAGCAAGAACAAAGAGGCAGTCTATGACCTTACTCCGATCTCACGCCTTGTTATTAACAAAACCGATTCATCGAGTTTGTTGCCTTTTGCTTTACTTCCGTTGGATTTCAGTATAGTTAAGCCAACACTTCACTTGGGAGATTGGTTCAAACAAGATAAGCTTGACACCTGTGAGATGGCGCATGGTTCCACCTTCTGGGAACTGACAGGCCAAAGGCCTGAATTTAACAAGCTAATGAACGATTCAATGGCCAGTGATAGTTCCTTTTTATCTGATTTTATAATCAATGAACATGGTAATGTATTTCAGGGAATAGCTTCTTTAGTTGATGTAGGAGGTGGATCTGGATCTGTTGCTATTGCAATAGCTAAGGCTTTTCCAAAGATAGAGTGCACTGTATTGGACCTGCCTCAAGTAGTAGGCCACCTTCCAACTGATGGTTTAGTAAAATTTGTTTCTGGAGATATGTTTATCAACATTCCTCCTGCTGATGTTGTTTTCCTCAAGGTACCATAGAATTTATTCCTGTTAGTATATATCTCTGTGTTTGCATGTTTACAGTAATATACCAATGACTAACATGCTACATGCATATATTTATCTTCTTCTGATCAATGACTTTTTTTCTTAGTGGATCCTACATAATTGGTGCGATGAAGATTGCATAAAGATATTACAACGATGCAAAGAGGCAATTCCTCCGAGAGATGCTGGGGGTAAGGTCATCATTGTAGATATTGTTGTCGGATCAGTCGGTAGTAATCACCGAGAATCACAACTGTTGTTTGACGTGTTAATGATGACATTATTTAATGGAAAGGAGCGAAATGAAGAGGAGTGGTGGAAATTATTCGAAAAATCAGGATTTACTTCTTACAAAATTGCTGCTACTCTCGGTATTCGATCAATCATTGAAGTTTATCCTTGAGTTTCATGGGTTATTATTGAAGTTCATGAATTGTATCCCGAAGTTATGTACTCTTGCTCTTTTAAGCTTATTGTAATTGATGTATCCCATCTAATAATTTCGTTGTAATAAAAAAAGTCACAACAAGAATAAGTGACTTTTTGTGAGGGTAAAAAGTGACTTTTCGCGATAACTGTGCTTTTTCTATTTGTGACGGTACTTTTCGCGACGGAGAACCGTCATAAATGCGCTTTTTCCCTCGCGATAAGTGCCTACTTTGTTGTTGTGAGTGTTTGTTTATGGTTTGTTTCTATTTTCCTATTATTTTAGTTCATCTCCCAACACAATATATGATATACCTTATGAAGATTTTCTCTTCCACTTGTATGACTATTGACAGTCAAAATGTAATGCATTTCACAGAAAAAATAAGGAAAGCAATTTACACGGGGAACCAGTAACTTATCTTCACTTACCACCATAAGTCTAACATTTGTAGGATAAAACACAAGTACTAAACACTTAATTACCAACGGTTCTTGTAATAAGTAAATTTTTTTAAGGTGTTACTTATTGCGCTATTTGCGCTACACGCTACGCGCTATAGCGGACCGCTATCATCGTTATAGTGGTAGTAGCTGAAATAGCACACTTTCATCACATAGCTAAGCATTTAAGGTCTGAAAACGCTGTAGAGTCACTATTGTTTCGCTATAGCGCGCTATTTAGAACACTGGAATGTACTCACTTTTAGGTTTTTTTTCTATTATTTTTGTGTTTTAGTTAGCAAAATGGTTGTAATGCATTTAAATGTATGAGTAGAATTCATATTTTATTTTATTTTTGATAATGTGATGTTTTCATACTTCATTAGAAGTATTTTCATACTGTTGACTCCATTTTTAAGGTTAGCCACATTTACAATCTAATTTAAAAAAAATCTAACTAAAAAAATATTTGTTTAAAAAATAACATAATCATCAAGAGTTTTGTAGTAAAAATCGTTCGTGAAAGTGACAATCACTGACGGTTTTATAGTAGAAAATCATCAGTAAAAGTGACAATCACCGACAGTTATATATAGTAAAAACTACTAGTGGAAGTCACAATCAATGACGATTGCATATTTTGCTCATTTTAATGCCCTATTTTGCTCATTTTTTTTACCGCTTGACTTTATAGTAAATAAATTCGAAAATTAAAAAGTTTTATATGGAAACAAAGCTCTCGGTAATGAGATTGGTTTGAACGGTTTGGATTTGTCATTTGAAGCCTATTTGATAGATTTTAGAGGCCAGAAGCATATTGTTGATATACTAGAGGAAGCGCGTTAGCCGTACTATATATATATATATATAGAGATTGGCTAATGTGCTAACGTTATAACTTCGGCCGAAGTTATAACGAGTCGTTTTTGCAATTTCAAAATCCAAACAACCGATCCGAACCGTTCAACATGTTCTCTATATTGAAATGTGCTTGGAGACCAAATTTTACATTTTTTGGAATTTTTTTACTATTTATTAAGCCACTTTGAAAATACTGATCTGGTGGTCCAGAAAATTTTGCTGTTTTTTACTATTCACAGCAGATCTGCGATTTTCAAAGTGGCTTAATAAATAGTAAAAAAATTCAAAAAAATGTAAAATTTGGTCTCCAAGCACATTTCAATATTTAGAAAAAGTTGAACGGTTCGGATCGGTTGTTTGGATTTTAAAAACTAATAAACAACTCGTTATAACTTCGGCCGAAGTTATAACGTTAGCACATTAGCCAATCTCTCTCTCTCTCTCTCTCTATATATATATATATATATATATATATATATATATATATATATATATATATCCTGTTTTGTTTGACCAAGCCTACAAACTTGGTCAACTTATCATGCCAGAATTCAATTTCAAAACCCAACGTACAATCAGGGAATTTAGATCAAGCTATGACTGTATCACAAAATTTGGACTAAAATATTATCTCCCGCCCTCCGTATGGAGCTGGTTGCAGATGCAAAATCCAGTACCCGCACTATAGATTTAGTTATTGAGAACTTTGACTTTCTATCTCATGCTGAAAAAAAAACATTAATTTATAAACATCAGTGCTTGATAAACCACATATTGCCGTAAGGAATATTCAGTTTCAAATTCCCCAACCCGTCCCTCCAAAAAAATAAATCAAAATATATCGCCCAATTACTGTTAGCAACATTACAATGACTCAAATTGAACATGAATAATGAAGTCTGTATATTGCTATATAGTGCATTAATTATGCAACATACATTAATTTCAGGGTACTGCCCGGGTTTTGCTTTAAGAAAAACATATTGGTTATTTGATAAAAATAGATATTTCAACTAGAAGTTTTTTATGAAATATAATTAAATAAGCAAACATCAATTACAAAAAAAAATTAAAAATAAAGACGCATATAATGATAAATAACACGATTAACCCGGATAATGCTACATAAAAGAGTTGCATTGTTTAAAAAGGTGTATTGTACCTTAAAGACATTACACGCATTATTATAAATACCTTAATTTTGGATGGGGTGTTACGGTAGAATGAACAGTAACACCCCCTCTATCTACTATCTACCACCGTCCGATGGAAAATGAGGGGACTCGGATGTGTTCTTGTAACGTTAGCTGATGTCATCCCAATTTACCCATCTTTTGCCCCTTGAATTCGTCCGAAATTTTGCGAGCTGTCATCTCCTCCTCCTTCCACTCTTACCACGTATTCTCCCCTTACTACGTGCTGCACATCGCAGTCTCCTAGAGTTATTTCTTGCTCTTTGTCGCGGACCTTCTTCGTTGGTTGCATCACTTCCAATTTTCCCGTTCTCCTCTTGATCCCAACCTCTCATCCATTTATTCTCTCCAAAATTTCAAGACGAGGAAGTTCTCGCGCAGCAAATACAAAAGCGAAATCGCAAACTCTGTTGCTCTATTAATTGCAGGCAGATTTCAGAAGTTGCAAGCAAATTTGTGACTCAGTTTGGGCCTCTTTAAGATTTTTCTACTTTACGGATTTGATATTAAGCTTTTAAAATTACCAATCGGACAAGGTTTCGCACAATTCAGCTTTAAATTATGTCCAGGATTTAGACATGTAGGTTGGGTTATTTTGATTTTCATAAAAAATCAATCAGAATAAGTTTAGATTGGGTCAAATTGGGTCGGACCGGATGAGTTATTCGAGTTGAATAAGATTTGGCACTTCTAAAGTTGTATCAGATAGACCGGGTCGGGTTCTAATTGGATCGAATCAGTTTGACTTTCAAAATCAAGTCACAGATTGGGTCAGGTTTTGAACCGTACGGTTTGAGATTATGTCCAGACGTCAGGCAGGTTGGTTAGTTTAATTTCGCTTTCCAAAAAAAATTGATCGGGTCATGTCCGGTCGAACGGGTTTTTCAAGTTGAGTTAGATTCATTTTTCTACTTCTTAATTAGTGGGATTAGACATATCGTATCATCTTCGAATCGGGTCGGGTCGAGTCCATGCACCAATCTCAAATCATTTTTAGGATCAGGTCGCTAATCAGATTTGTTTCATCTAACTAGAACTTTTTTTGAGCGCTTTGTTGAACGGTACTCTGCTTTCTTACAGAGTACTTATTAAGCAGTGCATAAAATTGCTTAATTAGGAATAGGAAATTATGTAGAAATTAATTGTTTCTGTTTGTTGCCCATTCGTATATTTTTTTTTTTATGTTTATATAATTTTAGACAAAATTGGTTTCACTAATTAAGAGCATCCAGGTCAGCTATCGGCAATTAGGTGCATGTAATGATACCTTTTTGGGAAAATTTCGAGTGTGCCCATACAAACTTTCAAAATAGCGATTTTTTTCATAAAAATACCATAATATCCAATATCCTAATAAAACTTTAACATTATTTATTTAATCCCCTTTTATTTCTTTACCCATTTTATTTAGTTATTTTAAAAATAAAATTGACAAGTATTAGTATATCCTCCTCTTGGTCCTTCTTATTCTATATCAATTTGGTTTGGCATGAGTTAGAGCTCTCTCAATCCTATTCGCGAGTAAAAAAACACGGCGTTTGTCAGTCCCTTTCTTTCATCTCCTTAGGTTTTATTTTATTTCTTTTCTTTTTTGGATATTGAGGTTTTCAAGTGGAATGTTGCTCTCTTAAACTGACATATATAGGATCACTGCTGGAGGCACCGCCTGACTCCGGCGGTTGATCTTTTTGGTGTTTCTCACTAAAAACTGAAACTTCATTTTCCCTACTGTTTCGATTACAAACCCTGAACTATATATAGTGATATTAATTTCAAACAATGTAACATGAGAAGACTAAAATATATGGATAATAATTAAATAACGTTGTTGACAGTTTGATTTAAGCAACTATATATATATTAATTAGTTTGCCAAATGAAAATTGATACGGTTGCATTGAATAGAAAAATACAGAGAGAAAAGGAGAGAACAGAGAGGACAAACAGACTGGGAGTATTAGGCAGTAGCTGGCAAACTGTCAAACAGACTGGGGTCTGGGGTCTGGGGGAGGGGAAAAGGATTTTGCTACTTGCTAGTGATTGAAAAGGAGATCAATTAAGTAGAAGGAATTGTATTTCAAGTTTTGATGCAATTAAGAAGCTACTGCATGCGTTAGTCACAGTTCCAGCTAAAATCCATTACTCAATTTTCTCAATAAGAAAAGAAGGGTATATTTGTCGATTTTATTTTTAAAGTAACTAAATAAAATATTAAATAAATAAATAAAAAGAGATAGAAGAAAACTGTTAAGTTTTTATGGGAATATTAGATACTTTGATGTTTTTTGTGAAAAAAATTGGCTATTTTAAAGTTTGTACGGGTACATTGGAAATTTTTCCTAACTTTTTTTTTTATTAGTTTATTTATTGTTGTTCGTCATCTTTTAAGGAAAGAATAAAGATGGATCTTTGCGAGCAGAACTTCTGTACTATAATTAATGCACTACTATATGAAATTTTTGCCAAGTCATTTTTCATCTTTAGAAGACAATTGAGTTTCAGCTCAAATTAACTCAATCTATTGTAATAAAAAAATTATGTCAAAGTGCATGCATGGTTGTTGTATTTCTTACTATTTGTGCACCTTCTAGAATGTCTTTAAATCGAAACTTTCAATTCTGTAAATCTTGGTATATAACACTGTGAAGTGCTAATTTCAAATCTCTCCCTCCCCTCCCGACTCAATCTCAACTACCGATTTTTTATCGGGACCACTTTCTAATAGATCGCTAGCAACTTTTTAAAGCGAGCAAATTTTGCATCCAGCTCTTTCAATTCAAGTTTTCAACTTTGTCAACCTATCAAGTAATCTAAATTTTGTATCTTGTTATATCTAACGCTAGCTACTGCATCAAACTCGTTCATCAGTCTGTAAACCTTGCTCCACATGTCAGTAAAATGCTGATTTGAATTATGTAAACCTAACGTGTAATCTAACTTTTTTTATCTTTTAAGATCTAGCTATTGTTGCATCCAATTATTTAAATTCAAGCTTTCAAGTTTGTCAATCTTGCTACACACACTAGTGGAGAACCAGACATCAGGAACGGTCAAAAACAGGCATCAGGAACGGACCTACGCGCGATACTGACCCAGACGTTACTAATAGTTTCACTAATCAGGATCGGTCAGATAGCCAATACTGATTCCCTAATCAGGAACGGTCGTTTGGTATTAGCCGATACTGATTTTAATAATCAGGAACGACCTTTTAATTAACGGTCGTTCCTGATTCCCTAATCATGAACGGTCATTTAATATTAGCCAATAATGATTTTAATAATTAGGGATGACTTTTTAATTAACAGCCGATACTGATGTTGATAATCAAGAACGGTCTTTTAATTAACAACCGATCCTGAATTGTTTTTTTATTTAAAAATAATAATTTTAATATTTAGCTAGCTACCATATATTTTTGCTGGCCTATATATGAAACAAACCAGTCTGAATTGTAACAATCTGAAATAAAGATCAACACATACTTAAAATTAAACAAGTTCAAGTTCACCAAATTACAATAATCCTAAATTATTACAAAATAACACATCCTAATTGTTTTACTTTTTTCCACTAATACTTCCTTCAAGAAAAATTTACCCCACAGTGATCGAATGTAGTCGATGTTTGTTTCGTTGCAACTTTTGGGAAACTCCTGCATTTTTTAAATGATAGAAGAGCACAATTACAATTTTAATTGCGTATTTTGAAGCAAAATTGAATATGCATACCTTTAAGTGTCGTAGGACCTCTTCCTCGTTTCTTGGCCGAGGCAGGCTCACTATCACCACCACCACTGGACATGATAGGAACTGCAATGACTTCCCTGAAAGAATAATGTTATAAATAAAAATGTAAAAATGAAAATAGAAAACAGAAACAGAACAAAAAAACAGCTTCTGTGACAGCTTTAATATACCTCAACTCAACATACATAGAATAAAACAACTATCTCAACTCAACATACTTAGGAAAAAAAAAATTATCAACTGTTACATATTTCCTCACTGTTGATACTTTCTAAGTTGCATAAATCACCACTAATTGTGAAACTAAAATTATAACTAATTGTGAAACTAAAATTTTGAATTAGCAACTAAAAAATCCACTAATAGAACTAATTATTTTAAAAATTAATAAATATACCTAGCTTGGCTGGTTATTTTTAAAAATGTCCAAACTGGTTATTTTTAAAAATGCCAAAACTGGCCATTTAATGACCGGTTGAGAAAAAAAGTGGACCGGTCATTAAATGGCCAGTTTGGGTATTTTTTAAAATAACCAGCCAAGCTAGATATACTTATTAATTTCTATTTAACTTTGGATATTAATAAAAAATAGCGGTTTTAAACACGTACTTAACCAAAGAAAATTATGAATCTGAATCAATATCACCAAAATCTCACCTGCTTAATGTTTTCCCTAGTAGTGTTCTTGCATGCTCGGCTGACAACTCGAACTGCTAAGTTAGATATCTGATTTGTGAAAATATATGGGCCAATTGTGTTGAAGTCGGACAAAAATGTGCTGGCTTTAGGCAACATCAAATGGTAGAGCAGAGGCCCAAACTGAACCTCCATTTATTCCTTAAAATCTTTTAGTGCAACCCCAAATTTAAAAGCGTACGTAAAGTATTTTACTATAATCCGTAGAAATTATTACGGCCCAATATTAAATTAACATAAATCTGTGTTATATGGATAATACAACTTAATTTAGATGACATCGGGACTGGTGTTGATCCGAATTCCGGTCAATATATATAGGTTGCTGATTCAGACGAAAAACTGAAATGATAAACAATATTTAAATTAGAAATTTCAATCAGCATGCATAAAAATCTTACATTTAGATTACAATCTTTTTTTTTTTTTTTCCATATATAATGAGTTTGATGAACACGAGACGAGGTTGATAGAAGTCCATAGTCCATTTGGCGAGAAAATAAGTAAACGATGAAATTATTGTTGCTGTGTTAATTTAATTAAATCCAAACAAAGTTGATGTTTCATTGTACAAGTCTTAATTCTTGGCAATGTATTTGGTTGATTTTGAATATGTCATGTTGTATTGGTAATTATTCCCACAAGTCTTACAAGTGTTACATATCTTAATTTCTTTTTTTTTAATGTTGCCACTATTTTAGTAAAGATTTTATTTTTGTTAGGCTGAAAGGAGTGTAGAGTACAAAAAAATTTATGTCTATAATACAACATGCCCAGTCCAACACAAATAAATATTTCTAAATCAATATTGTGTGCTCCACATTTCCTATAAAAATAAACAATTGATTTAAATAATTATTTTGAAATTTAAAAATGCAAGCTGACAAAATACTATGGCCCGACATTTTTATTAATATCCAAAGTTAATTACAAATTAATAAATATACCCAGAATCTCTGGGATTTTCGAAAAATGCTCAAACCAGCCATTTTCTGACCAGTTTCTTCCTTTTTTTTCTAGACACTATGAAGAGCAAGATAATGAAATCTAACACTGAGAATTTGAAGTTTTGTTAAAATTATTTGTTAGATTTCTTCTTTTGATTTATAATTAGCATATTTATACTAAAATACACTATATTACTTGAAATTATGTTGAATTACACTATATTACATTAAATTACGCTAAATTATGTTAAATTACGCTAAAATATGGTAAATTCTGGTAAATTACCGTGTGTCTTCATAGTGATGTATAATTAGAAACTATTTTGTTTCTCTTTTATCTTCATAGTAATTTATAATTAGAAACTATTTTTTTTAAGAGACTATGAAGAGCAAGATAATGAAATCTAACACTGAACATTCAATTTTTTTGTTTAAATTTTTTGTTAGATTACTTCTTTTGATGTATAATTAGCATATTTATACTAAAATACTCTAAATTACTTGAAATTATGTTGAATTACACTATATTACATTAAATTCCGCTAAATTATGTAAAATTCCGCTAAAATATAGTAAATTCTGGTAAATTACATATGAATATGGATTATATCTTTACTGAGAAGGTGAAAAACGAGGACGAAACTTCAAACGGCCATAAAACGGCGCTCGAGTGTCTGATTTCAGCAAATGACCATTTTTCGGAAAGCTTGCAAAAATACACATGCGTCAGTGCCTACGATGCCGAATTTCAAAATTCAGAATTGCCAAAAAACAAAGTGAAGAGCCTCAAAACTTGAGTTGAAGTTTCCGATTAAGATTTTCATTTCTATTATTCAATCTAAGTAGCTCAGTAAATTAGTTATATAATGAACTTGTAGAATACTAATTTTTACTATTTTAGGAATTTTTTACTATTTTTTATGATTTATGAAAGATGGCACAAAATCGGTCTAATTTAGCGTAATTTTGCGTAGTCTAGCGTAATTTATCGTATTTCATTATAATTAGGAAATTAGTGTAATTTACCGTATTAGCGTAATTTAACATAATTTAGCGTAATTTAAAGTAATACAGTGTAATTCAACAAATTTCAAGTAATATAGTGTATTTTAGGATAAATATGCTAATTATAAATCAAAAGAAATAATCTAACAAATAATTTAAACAAAAAATTTGAAATTTCAGCGTTAGATTTCGTTATCTTGCTATTCATAGTCTCTAAAAAAAAAAAAAGGCCGGTTTCTGGAGAGGAGGAAACCGGCCAGAAAATGACCAGTTTGGGCATTTTTCGGAAATCCCAGGAATTCTGAGTATATTTATTAATTTGTAATTAACTTTGGATATTAATAAAAATGTCGGTCTATGGCAGAACTATTTGTTCATGTTTTTACCATAGTACGTTATTTATGTTGTTTAAATTTAATATACATACACTTTATAAATGATTTTCTTCGGATGTCTCATTATAATATTGAGAATAATACGTAGTTATGAGTATAATTACTAGAGATATAATTTTAATAAAGCGAAAGTCTCTTATTTTTTTTAATTCAACACATGATAGACAGTTCTATTAACATAATATAAAATGAGGAGGGTTCAAATGCCTCCATTTTTCATGCCTTCATTTTTAAAAACTTTAATAACTCAAAATTTAAAACTTAAAAGTCAAAATAAAACCGTTGGATATGATCTACATCATTTTATCTATGCACGTGTAAAAAATTATGATATTTTAATTTTATTTTGGTTGTCATCAAGAGCTTGTAAAAAACGTACTAATGTGGATAATTTCTAGACGTTGATTTTTTAACTTATTGATTCACATAAAAACAAAATCAAAATGTGATAATTTTTTATGAGCACATAGATAAAATAATGTAGATCATATCCAACGGTTTTATTTTAATTTTTAAGTTTTAAATTTTGAGTTATTGAAGTTTTTAAAAATGGAGGCATGATGGAGGCATAAAAAATGGAGGCATTTGAACCCTCCTCATATAAAATAAATAAGATGTTTAAATAAGATAGATATGCCCGATCGATCGTACAATCTCCTCTTGCCTCCCTTCATGCTCTTATTTTCTTTCTTATGGATAAATTTTTTTTGGAATTTGTTTAAAACATGTAGTTTGTGTGTCACTTCATGATTTTTTAATCAACTTGGATCACATTTCATATTCTGCAACCCACAAAAAATTGTACATTATCTTGAGGATAAAATCAAGCACTTGGACCTGAGTTCATTTGTAATTATTCTAAGGGGAAATTTCACGTATACCCCTCAAAAATTTCAAAATTACGTATTTACCCATCTAAATTTTGAAATTACGTATTCCCCTCTAAACTTCAAAAACTCACAAATTTATCCATTTTATTGTTTTTTATATTAAAATTCATTCTAAATTTATAAAATATCCATTTTACCCTTTATTAAAAGCATAAAAAGTCCATCGGACTGAAATTTGAATATGAAAAGTTCCTCTACTGTCCGATCCACGCGCATCGCATTAAGATCTGTGCGTGTAGCTTCAATATATGTGCGTGTTGGCTTTAAGATTCGTGCTGATCAAGCACGCACGGATTTTAAAGCAATTTCGATCTGCACGCATCACATTAAGATCTGTGCACATTGCTTCAATATCCGTGTGTGTTCGCTTCAAGATTCATGCTGATCTAACATGCATAGATCTTAAAGCAGTTCAGACAGTAGAGAAATCCTTCAGATTCAAATTTGGGTATGATGGGCGTTTTATGCTTTTAATAAAGGGTAAAATGGGTAGTTTATAAATTAAGAATGAGTTTTAATATAAAAGATAATAAAATAGTAAAATTTGTGAGTTTTTGAAGTTCAGAGGGGGAAATAACGTAATTTCAAATTTTTGGAGGAGGAAATACGTAATTTTGAAGTTTTTGCGGGGTATACGTGAAATTCCCCCTTATTCTAATATGTACATCAATTTTGGTGCCAACAAATATAATTGTGCATTGAAGGAGAGGAGTCTGCTCGGGGTGAAGGTTTTGAAAGAATAATTTTAAATTCATGCAGCGCACATATAATAAAATCAAAATAGCACTGAATATGACTCATGAGCTACATGAATCAAAAACTGCTCTGTCAAAGTGTTTACCCTCTGCTCGCCATCTTCAATGTAGAACACTCAATATTCGGACCATACATTTAGTAATTATTCTTTTATGTCTATTTATTGAGAACAAATTAGTTTCATCTATTTGTTTTTGCCAAGTAATCTTTTTTTTTTTTGTGTCCTGAACTTTTGCTGACATAATTTTGTTTTAAAGATTTCGGAAGAAAGAAAATCAAAGTTAATTGAACTTTGAAAATGAATAAAAATTTTGTCTAAAATTTTGTTCTTCCATAAACTTTAAAAAAAATTTAGACCCTTAAACTTTTCAATAAATTAGTCTTCAAATTAACTTCTCTCAAAATAAGCAAATGAAGAAAAATGATAAATAAATAAAAAAGAAGATGTAGTACCACTATTTGATACACAATTCCCTAATAAAGCTCAACAAGTTGTTTCTTTTCTTCGGTGGATACATACAAAATTTCTTACTTCAAAGCTTTAAACCATGTTTCCCACTTTATTCGTTTGACATATTTTTCATCGTTACAATTACAAGGGAAATTAATTTTCAAGCGGAGGGGCATATAATATTTAACCATATCAACTCAAATTTGCAACGCCTGGTACGTAGAAAGTCGACAAATTTTCTTGCTGTCATTTATTTAAGACTAACGTCTTTTGTAACAAATGCAAACAGAAAAAATAACGCAAGCTTGGTCTCACATTTTTGTACTTTACTTTACATGAATATCTTTTGTAATAATTATCTTCAACAATAAAATTTATTTTTCCACAAGATCATCTCCATTTATCTTTTGGGAAGTGCTATTTTATTTAAATGCTCAAATCACAACATCAAGAGCTTAGACAAAAATTTATTTCTGTTATAAAATAAAGATAAACAAACAATAAACAAGATAGAGAGAACACAAGATGACAATCTCTTTATTCATATATTTCTCATGTGTCTTACATATGTACAATACAATATTACAAAGCCTCTATTTATAGGCTACAAATTGTAAATGAAAAGCCACTACAATAATAAATAAGAAATTGAATTCCAAATAGTAGTGGATATGAATTCCAATAGTAGTGGGGGTAGTGGAGAATGAATGTTGGGAGTTATGGACATCCACATTAATAATTTATTCATAACACTCCCCCTTGGATGTCCATTACCTAAGAATATGCCTCATTAAAACCTTACTAGGAAAAACCCTATAGGATAAAAACCTAGTGAAGGAAAAAGAGTACATTATTCTTTTAATACGCAACTACAACCTTCACCAGGAAAACCCTGTGGGAAAAACCATGGTAAAGGAAAATGTAATGCATATTAACTCCCCCTCATGACAACATTAATCAAGATATTTAAGTCGACCAACTCCAATATTACGGATCACATTTTCAAATATTAAAGTATGGAGTGTCTTAGTGAATAAATCTGCTAGATTCTCACTCGAACGGTTTGCTAAACATTAATAAATTATTCTTTTGGAGATCATGTGTGAAAAAAAAAAAAACTTTGGTGAAATATGTTTTGTTCTATCTCCTTTAATGTATTCTTTCTTTAATTGAGTAATTTATGTAATATTATCTTCATATATGATCGTCAGGATCATTTCTCCAGAATACAAACCACATGTCTGATAAATGTGTTAAATCACAGATCTTATATGTCGAGCAAGATACATAAATTCCACTATTGCATAAATATATGGTACTTCAGGACCAAGTAGTTTTTCATCACTTTCTCAATGTTTAAAAAGATCTTTATTCATATCTAATGATCTTACAACTATCAGAGTGCTCATGGATGTGACTTTATCCATATAAAATTATTTCAGCACTCTTGCAATATAATTTTTTTTTTTGATGCATAAAAATGTCATTTTTAAATGTTCAATTTGCAATCCAAGGCAAAATTTTGTCTCCCAAGATCTTTCACCTCAAATTATTCCTTTAAATAATTTATTACTTTTGGAAGCTCTTAATGATGCTTAGATAGTCAACATAAACTGTAATTATAACAAAATCATTTCTATATCTTTTCATAAAAATACATGGACAGATCGTATCATGTTTCAATAAATATTCACTTAAACGACTATAGCATATGCGTCCATATTGCTTTAATCGATATAAAAATTTATTCAATTTAACTGAATAATGTTCTCGAGAACCTAAATTACATGTTTCAGGCATCTTAAATCCTTCAGAGATTTTTATATAAATATCATTATCAAACGAGCCATTTAAATAGGCTGTAACAATATTCATTAGGTGCAAATCAAGTCTTTCATGCACTGCCAGACTAATTATGTTTCGAAAAGTTATTGCATCCACCACAAGCAAGTGAGTATGTTTGTTCATAATCAATTACAAGTCTTTGCGAAAAATCTCGGGTGACAAGTCGCGCTTCATATCTTACAATTTCACCCTTCTTATTTCTTTTTCGCGTAAATAATCATTTATATCCTACTATTTTTTTTTACACATTCAGGTATTAGGATTACAGGTCCAAAAGCCTTTCGTTTTTCAAGAGAGTTTAACTCTGCCTCAATTGCACCTTTCTATTGACCAATCATTTCTTTGTCGACATTATTTAATAGACTTCTAGTCATGATCCTCAATATTTATTATATTTAGCGCTATATTATATACAAAAAAAAATATCATTGATATCAATTTTATCTCGGTTCCATCTTATTCTATTCATGATATAATTTATCGAGATCTCTTTATTTTCATGAATTTCAGATACCTGAGTTTCTGCTGGAACTCCAATATTACTTATAATTTGATTCTCTTCTAGAGTTTTATCTGAAATTACCATATCCTCGACTTGACCATTTTCATTCTTTGCTCCTTTTCTTTTTCGAGGAATTTTATCTTTGGAACCGATTGGTTTTCCACGCTTCATGTGTGTTATAATTTCATTAGTCTGTCCAACAGAGACATCAACTTTAATTGGAGCATTAGCAGCTGGTACATGTGATTTGGTCACTTTCTTTGTAAATGCGTCTGGCAATTGATTAACTAATCTTGCCAAATGAATTATCTTTTAAACATCTAGTTTACATTATTTATGAGGATCTAAATTAGACAATGATAATTCATTCCAACTAATATATTTTCCCAGCTGATTAATTTTTTTTTTTTTTCTCCCCCTAAGATTGGAAATATTAATTCATCAAAATGATAATCGGCAAAACACTAGCCGTGAATAAATCTACCATTAATGATTCTAGATACTTTATTACATATGGAGATTCAAATTCAATATAAATTTCCAACTTTCTCTGATGTCCCATTTTAGTGCATTGTGGTAGAGCAATTATAACATATATCGCACATTCAAAAATTCTTATATGGGAAATATTAGGTATGTGACCAAAAACCAATTATAAAGGGGAAGATTTATAATAGCTTGTTGGCATGATGCGAATTAGTGTTGTTGCATGCAAAATAACAAGTTCTCATTTTTGTGTATGAACATAAGCTACATGATAAACAACATCAATTCTAATAGACATGCATTGTCTGAGAAATAAATTCATCAACATTGTCTAGACGTATTTTCTTAATTGAATAATCATAAAATTATGCTCTTAATCAAATTAATTGAGCAAATAATCTTGCAAACGTCAGGTTGCAAGTTGATAATGTGACCATACTATTGATGCATCAATTATAACCATAAAATATCTAAATGGTTCACATGGTGGATATATTGGTCTACAAATATCATCTTGTATACGTTCTAGAAATGAAATCAACAAATAAAAATTTATAAGATTAAAGAATCTTCTGGTTCTTTAATGAATGTCCACATTAATTATCTTTTATTTTTCGCATCATTATTGATCCGGAATGGCCCAACCGGTCATGCCAAACTATGAACATATTCTTGTTTGTAAACTTCTGGTTTACAATAATATGTGCTTCAATTGTACTAATACATGTGTAGTACAAGTCGAAGGAAAACATAGGCAATTATGCTAGTAATATAAATATATTCAATATTTTCTTCATTGGTTGTCTCAACATGATACCCATTTCAGCGAATATCCTTTAACAAATTCCTTTGAGACTATAATGCATCATCAATATAAATTTGTATTCCTCCATATATGTAATAAAAAGGTTGCTCTTCCGGACCTTTCAATCAAAAATTTGTACTACTCGGAATAGTACTAATATTTACTTCTTACATTACTAAATAAAATAAATACAATTATGCATACATTTGATGAAAATTAAGCTAAATCTTTAAATAATTGCTACTTACCTAACAACATGTCAACTATTAAAACTTTTATCAAATTTTATGATCAAAGTAAATCAAAGATAAATAAGTCTTATAAAAAAAAATCCACAAACCACAACACAATTATAGGGTCTAGGTCAACAGGTTTGAACAGATACCATGTTTGCCAATCCGGTCAAAATAAAGCTATTCTATCCTTCAAAAGTACTAAATATTTTTTATTTCAAAGTTATACATATTTGAGAAAGAAAAATAAATTCACAATAAATAATTTATTGTACTGACAAAACAATATATATTTTCATTATCGGTAACCAAAAAGAATATTCATTGTTTTTTATTGAAACAAAACAGAAAAAAAAACATAATAAATACCATTTCAACAATAATAAATAAGTAGTTAAACTTATTGTCTTATAAAAAAAATTTCAATAAACACTAATTTAACAACAAAATTTTGTTTACTTATTTATTTTAAATATTATCATTACTAATCAATTGGTTAATTTTTATTTTCTTCGCTAATGAAATGAGCATCATTTAAATGAGCAACATTAATTTGGCTAAGGTCGAGATCATCTTCATAAATAAAATGTGTGTCGATCTTTTTCTCCTTATTTTTAGTGATGCTTGATATATGCCAACGATATCTTTCGGCATACGACAGATACGTGACCAATGAGCTTTACTACCATAATAATAGCATGAATTCTCTTGTTCGTTATTATGTCCATTTTTCTCTTTCTCATTATTTCTCCACTTCTGATGGAAAGATGTGTCTTTTCTTCATTATCAAGTCCACATCTATGATTTTGTCTACAAATTATATATCTTTATTATTATGTGTTGTTACATTCACTTTAGGAAATAAAGCATAATTAATTGAACGAAACTCATGATTTTTCATCAATAGCTCGATATTTTGTTCAATTATAAGGAGACAAGAAATCTACTCAAAATATAAATTTCTGCATCATATAATTTTTTCTTTAAATCTTCTTCATGAAGATCTTCTTAATACTTTTGAAATCTTCTTCGAGAAGATTAAATTATTGCAAAAAAAATGTATGAATCATATCTAAATTTCACATTATAAAATTTATGATTAACAGATGGCTTCGGGCCATTTGATAAATTGAGAACTTATGATTAACCTATTACTTCGGGTCATTTGATAAAATTGAAAATTTATCTCAAATTTAACAGATTGTAATATTTGTTTAATTTGAAATCTCATATTATGGTATTTGCTAATCTGGCATTCGGGTACCATATACTCAAATGGTGGCATTTAATCCCGCACAACTGACTAGTACAAAATTAAAAGAATAGTAACATAACAAAAGAAAAGAAAAAAAATAATACGCATTCTCTGAATGTTGGTTAAGATCTGTGTTTGGTTAATTTTCTCTCTGTAGTTAATTAAAACAGTGACAATCATTATATGAGTTTAATTTATTCACACAAACACGGAGTGCAAAACAAAAAAAATTTAAAGGTCTCGGAACCTTTAATCATTATATAATAGATCTAGTTCTGCTGTTAGATCTAAAATTGCATATTATGAAAAAAAAAAATTCACATTATAAATTTATGATTAACATGTGGCTTCAATAATTTAATATTATAATTGAACTCCGGGCCAATTAATAAAATTGTTGAAATGGCTTCCGGCCAATTTCATTAGCATAATTTATGTTTAATACAAAATAATGTAAAAAGATAACATAATATTATCATAATATAACTTAAAAGGTAACATAATTAAATATAAAAAAAATTACCTTCAATCTTCAAATAGTAGAGCTCTCGTGCTGATAACGTGTTATAAAATAAAGATAAACAAACAATAAACAAGATAGAGAGAACACAAGATGACAATCTCTTTATTCATATATTTCTCATGTGTCTTACATATGTACAATACAATATTACAAAGCCTCTATTTATAGGCTACAAATTGTAAATGAAAAGCCACTACAATAATAAATAAGAAATTGAATTCCAAATAGTAGTGGATATGAATTCCAATAGTAGTGGGGGTAGTGGAGAATGAATGTTGGGAGTTATGGACATCCACATTAATAATTTATTCATAACAATTTCTTTATATATACTGATTTTGTCCCTATTTCAAGCTCTTATTTATTTACTAAGTTTCAGTATTTAATTATTGAATAATTATTTTAGTACCCGCGCTACAGTACCCGCACTGTACCCGCACTTCTATAACTGTAAGGTTGTGGTCCCCACAACTACCGATCTAACTAACAATGTTATCGGACCTTCCATTTTGAATTTCAAATATTCATTTCTCTCCGTTTTTTTCTTTTTCGAAGGCTTCGGCGATTTGGAGGCGATTTTAGGTCGATTTGGAGGCGATTTGGAGGCGATTTCGAAACTGGAAGCGATTTCGTGTGGTTCTCACAAGTTTAATCGGTGATTTTGAAATGTGATCAGCTAGATTAATATTGTTTCTTTTCGATTTTGTTTTTGTTCTGGTGAATTAATAATGATATATCGTTTCGTTTCTATTTCATATACACAATCGTGTTTCAGTGTTGCTGGATTTTGAGATGTTTGTGACAATTTGATTTGCGAAGATGATGTAATTGTCTATTATGTGTTCAGATATAAATACTTGGTAGTTCAGATATAAATACTTGATGTGTTCAGATATAAATACTTGGTAGTTTAGATATAAATACTTGATGTGTTCAGAAATAAATACTTGATGTGTTCAGATATAAATACTTGGTAGTTCAGATATAAATACTTGATGTGTTCAGATATAAATACTTGATCTGTTCAGATACAAAATTCATTTTAATAAAGTGGCAGTTACAATTTAAAGTTAAAAAAAATTAATAACAACCAATTATTAAAAATAACGTTATATGGTTTAAATTATTTATTTGAAAAATATATAATAAACTTCCGTTGGGCCGATTATTATATATGAATTCATATAAAACCATAGAGAATACTAATAGATTACAATTAGTGCAACATATATACATATTGCCTTTTGTACACATGCAATCCCATGTGATCCATATAACATATACTCCTCAAGATCCAATACAATGTTTGTATAAAAGTTATGTCCTTACCACCTAGTAACCATGCGATCAAGGTTTGGTCCAAAACTCTTGGTTATGATCTAGTTTTAGACCGAAATTTCATACAAACTAGTTGTATTAGATCCAACATATAAAAAATAGAGTGCTCATGTGATCCATGACATGATGCCTCTTGGTTAAAGGTCTCCAACATTTCAACTCAAATATTTTTTTAAAATTCTTATTCATCCAACTTAATATAAATATAAATACTTTAGTTCGTAAGTAAAATACCACACCCTTATAGTTATAAATATTTTGTTTCGTAAGTATAAATATCACAAGAATAGAGATATAAATATTACCCCACATAAGCTAAGTCAACATTTTTTGGTCAACATTTTTTGTTGACAATTTTAGTAGTCCCCACATGTCGTTTATTACCCACACATAAGCTAAGTCAACGATTTTTGTTGACAATTTTAGTGGTCCCCACATGCCGTTTGAGTGGTCCCCAAATGCGGGTACGAAGCGAGGATTTTTCAAGAAAAGGTGCAGGTACGATTATTTAAGGAAAATTCATATATCATATATGTAGTTCATTGTATAGATATAAATACTTGTCTTGTATAGATATAAATACTTCACAATATTACTATTAATATTTGTAAAACAAAATTACAGTTTTGGAACGGTTGTGTGGTCCCCTAATGCGGGTACGACGCGATGATTTTTCAAAAAAAGGTGCGGGTACGGTTATTTAAGAAAAATTCATATATCATATATGTAGTTCATTGTATAGATATAAATACTTGTCTTGTATAGATATAAATACTTCACAATGTTACTATTAATATTTGTAAAACAAAATTACAGTTTTGGAACGGTTGCGGTCCCCACAAACAGTTATGGCAGTTTAGGTGCGGGTACTCAACTGCGGATACTCATATCAGCTTCCTTAATTATTACATCCCCAAATATTTTTTTTTTACTATTCGACAAAAAAAGATAAATAAAAAAACCACAAAATCTAAGAAATTCCATTTTTGATGCTGACCGCAACTTGACAACAACCTTTTTTTTTCAACTTTAACCAAAATTTAGAGAATCAACGTTTTTTATTGGTTCTCAATGGCTGTGGATGAAAAAAAAAATGGTTGTTGGCCGCAACGTGGCCACTCAATATCTGATCGCAATTTCACATTGTGACCATGTGAAAAATGGAATTTTAGTCAAATTGTGGTTTTTTGGTTTATCTCTTTTTTCGAATGGTAAAAATAAAAATTTCGGTAAGACATTAAGAACAAATATAATTGACGTAGATATCTTTTATCAATTAAAATATCTTTTCGATTTGCTACTGATGTATTTTGCTAACGATATAAGAATTATAATCTAACTGAGATTATTTCCATTCTTCTTAGTGCTTCTTATACTTCATTACTAAATGAATCTTAACATGTCAACCATTAGTGGTGGAAAAAAAGATCAAAATTGAAAAGAACCTAGTAAGCTGGAATTTTTTTATTATTTGATTAATGATGCTCAAACTTTTGTTCCAAAAAGTAAGAGGAATTTCAACCTCTAAGCCAATATATAATATGCTACATGGAATTCAAATGCATTTTTGATATTTGGCCTGCGATAATCATTTGGTTAATTAATACTTAGAATTATTACTTATTTAATACATAGAGGCGGAGGCACTCAATGTAGATGGGGTCAATTGATCTTCATTTATTTTCAAAAAATTTGTATTTATTTGTAAATTTGTATATAGTTTAGTAGGAAATGCTATGAAACTATTAAATTGACTCTATTCACAGCATAAAAAATTTATATGCTTGATTCTCATTTACGTTTGACCCTTATAGTTTGAAGATTTGACTCCGCCTCTGACCTTATGCATCTAACATATGTTATTTTTATCATTAACACGATCGAAGTCTGCAAAATTTGCATGTTTGGAGAAGTGACTTTCAGATCACATCGTCAATAATTGGTATGTTTGATCCATTAATTTAACAAAATCTGTAGTAATAATTGAGGAGCCTCTCCGCCGTAGCAAACGGAAATTGCTGCTGTTCTCTCCGAAACAGAATTTGGAGACATGCGTATTGTGGGTCATTTTGTACGTGATCTAGCCGAAATTTTTAATTTTGACATACCTCAAAAGAAAAAAAAAATAACCATGATTTTCCGTAAATTCTAAATTTACCACGTCCGTAACACCTTCATTGTGTCCGCAACCATATATGGCGGACAGCCAAATCCGTTAATATCTTGGAATTCAACCCTTGTTTTTTTATTAATTTTTTAAATGAATGGAGTAACTTAAAATTTGTAACTAGAAGAAACATCAAACAAAACAGATGAAATATCTTATAATTTAGATGTACTAGACCTATTACGAAACATTTTTCTGTAAGATTTTTTGTGACTGTAAAAAAAATTAAAATAATTTTTGATTATTTGGAGGATTACTTGAAAAAAAAAAAATATTTTGAATCTGAGTTATTAATACCGGTTCAAAAATCACTTCTGAATATATAAAAAAGTTATCATAATCCTTTTAATACATTGAAATTCTAAATTCAAATTCTAAAATACTCCATCTATCTTGATATATACTCACGTTATCAAATCCATTTCAAACATGATCTTGATACGCACGTTTGAAGAAATAAATTCGATTGTACTTTACATAATCATTTTTACGGATCTTAGTAAAATACGTATTTTACATTGGATTTTAAAATTTCGTATTGCACTAAAAGATTTTATAAAGAATAAATGGAGGTTCAGTTGGACCAGTTTGGGCCTCTGCTTTTATCATACAAGAAAAATAAGTTTATTATCTCCTCAGAGTTCTCCCTATTTTCAACACCTCTTATCAAATCCAGACAATTAACGAACCGCCAAGTTGAACAATAATAACTTGCCAAATGGGAGATGACATTGATTTGGAAAATGATGGTATTGACTTTAATACACAGAAAGAGAAAGTTAATTGTTTTGTACCAATATTCCATTTATGTCTGAACATGATGGGAGATGACTTTGATTTGGAAAATGATGGAATTGATGTGATGCACAAGAAGATCCATGCTTTATAAAATAAACACCTTTAACCCATCTACGGCCATTATTACTGCACAAAATAGTACGTTTACATATTATAGCCTTTTAATGGTATTCAATTTTATATATATTTCCTTTATTGTTCTTTGTAAATATTTTTTTTAAGGAAAAGTAAGGTTCTAATTAACCTCTATTTGTTTCATTGAAATAGGTACATGTATTTTTAAATTCGGTATATTTTAATGTGTACGTACTCGTAGCAACTAGATTTGTACAATTGTATCTTAGCTATGGCACATCAGCGCTATTTTTATATATATGTTTCAGTTTATTATCTCACCATTGGTTATTTTTGCTATTATTTCTATTATTGTTTTTACCTTGCGTATAAAAAAAAAACTAAGGGCATACAATATTAGTCAACTGAAACTATTGTATTCCAAACTCGTGGGTTTGAGGTAGAGAAGGAAATACGTGACACGCCGTGACGTGACGTGACAAATACGCCGTGATTTGGTCACGTGACGTAATTAATTTTTTTTTTCACGTGACGTGACATGATCAAAATAACGACAAACAGTCACGCACGTGTAGTCACGCTGTGATTACACGTAGCGTGATCGACCACACGTGACGTGATATGACGTGACGTAAATTAAAACATTTTTTTATATTTTAATTTAAATTGTTGAAATTCAGAAAAAATATATCAAAAAATATGAAAATTATAAAAATTGTAAAATAACTAAATAATGTTACAATTTTTTTTTTTTGAGGAAAGGCCGTTGGATATCAGACATTATTTTAAATATTCAAATTACAAATAATCATTTGACTAAATAAGAGAAAATAAAAACTAGTAGTACATGAGTGCCGGTATCACTGAACCTACACTATAAGAGAAACATGGATAAACTACACGTACAAAAAAAAACTGAAAATTAACTAGAAAAAACTGGATACTCATACCGTGACGTGACGTGACCACACAACATGACGTGACGTGACGTGATTGATTCGCGTGACGTGACGTAGCGTGTATTTTGGCTCGTGCGGTCACGTCACGCAAATGATCACGTCACGCGACATGCGAGTCACTTCACGTAATCGAGTCACGTAACGTGACGTAACGTGGCATGACGTTCCGTGACGTGACTGATCACGGTGTGACAAATTTCCTTTTCTCTAGTTTGAGGCCTGTTGTTTAATTTTTTTTGCCCACGTTTTTGTTGGTCCAAATTTACGGTTAAATTAACTGGTTTCAGAATAATTGGAATAAACTATTATGACGTAAACTTCAGCTAACTCGCTATAAATTTCCATCCAAATTAAGCACTAAGCAGAAACCAAAAGGCCATTACATTCATCCAACCTACCTAAGAGAACCACAAAAAACTAAACTCAACATGGAGCGCAGTGACATGCTCAATGCTCAATCAGAGTTATGGAACCTAACCTACAGTTATATCAAATCCATGAGTCTAAAATGTGCAATTGAACTCGGTATTCCCAATGCAATCCATAACCACGGCCAGCCCATGACACTTCATGAGCTTCATGCTGTTCTCTCAATTCCCATGAACAACAAACCTAATTTGAGTCGCCTTCTGCGCATGCTTACTCATTTAGGTTTCCTAGTTGTTCAGGATACTAGCAAGAACAAAGAGCCAGCCTATGACCTTACTCCGATCTCACACCTTGTTATTAAGAAAGCCGATTCAACGAGTTCGTTGTCTTTTGCTTTACTTCCGTTGGATTTCAGTATAGTTAAGCCAACACTTCACTTGGGAGATTGGTTCAAACAAGATAAGCTTGACACCTGTGAGATGGCGCATGGTTCCACCTTCTGGGAACTGACAGGCCAAAGGCCTGAATTTAACAAGCTAATGAACGATTCAATGGCCAGTGATAGTTCCTTTTTATCTGATTTTATAATCAATGAACATGGTAATGTATTTCAGGGAATAGCTTCTTTAGTTGATGTAGGAGGTGGATCTGGATCTGTTGCTATTGCAATAGCTAAGGCTTTTCCAAAGATAGAGTGCACTGTATTGGACCTGCCTCAAGTAGTAGGCCACCTTCCAACTGATGGTTTAGTAAAATTTGTTTCTGGAGATATGTTTATCAACATTCCTCCTGCTGATGTTGTTTTCCTCAAGGTACCATAGAATTTATTCCTGTTAGTATATATCTCTGTGTTTGCATGTTTACAGTAATACCAATGACTAACATGCTACATGCATATATTTATCATCTTCTGATCAATTACTTTTTTTCTTAGTGGATCCTACATAGTTGGTGCGACGAAGATTGCATAAAGATATTACAACGATGCAAAGAGGCAATTCCTCCGAGAGATGCTGGGGGTAAGGTCATCATTGTAGATATTGTTGTCGGATCAGTCGGTAGTAATCACCGAGAATCACAACTGTTGTTTGACGTGTTAATGATGACATTATTTAATGGAAAGGAGCGAAATGAAGAGGAGTGGTGGAACTTATTCGAAAAATCAGGATTTACTTCATACAAAATTGCGGGTACTCTCGGTATTCGATCATTCATTGAAGTTTATCCTTAAGTTTCATGGGTTATTATTGAAGTTCATGAATTGTATCCCGAAGTTATGTACTCTTGCTCTTTTAAGCTTATTGTAATTGATGTATCCCATCTAATAATTTCGTTGTAATAAAAAAAGTGAATTGTTTAATTATGGTTTGTTTCTATTTTCCTATTATTTTAGTTCATCTCCCAACACAATATATGATATACCTTATGAAGATTTTCTCTTCCACTTATATGACTATTGACAGTCAAAATGTAATGCATTTCACAGAAAAAAAAGGAAACACTAGTGGAAAAACACACATCAGGATCGGTTATTTACGCACATCAGGAACGGACATAGAGCCGATCCTGACCTAGCCGTTACAAATAGTCGATCTAAACTGTATCGGTTATTTATATAACCGATCCCGATTGTTAGTATCTGGATCGGTTCTTACTATTAACCGATCCTAAATTTAGTATCTGGCCAAATATAAAATATTTTTTTAAATTACAACTATAAATCTGGATCGGTTCTTTAATACAACCAATCCTGATAGTTATCTGGCTCGGTTAAATATAATGAATCGATGCCGATAACTATCAGGATCGGTTGTTAATAAAGAATCGATCCAGATGGGTGTTATCTGGATCGGTTCTTAATAAAGAACCGATCCTAATAGTTAACTGGATCGGTTAAATATAAAGAACCGATCCTGATTTGTTATTGTGTTTTAAAAAAAAATATTTTATATTTGGCCATCTTCCACTGTATTTTGCTGGCCTATATAGGAAATCAACCCATGTTTTTTTTGCAATCATCGAATATCATGTGCATCCTAAATTATCAAATCGATACACATCCTAAATTATTACAAAAATATCACGTTCATGCAAAATTTACACCATATCCTAGAATTAAACTCCTAAATTATTACAAATTATCACATCCTAATTGTTTTTCTTTTTTGAATCAGTACTTCCTTTAAGAAATATTTACACCACAAGTTGCGAATGTCGTCGATTTTGTAATCCGGGTAGCTAGCAGGAAAGTCCTGCATTTTTTAAATGATAGAAGAGCACAATTAAATATGTATTTAATTATATTTGAAGCAACTATGCTTACTTTTGAAAAATATATAAATGTATATATACCTTTAAGTTCGGAAAAACACGGAGAAAGCAATTTATTATGTCATGCACGTACATCATGACATAATATCCACATTCCCAACCGCCGCGTTGTTGTGGGCACTATATTACACATCAAGACAGTTAAAAAATTAAATAATTTTTGCACATCTAGATTTTCACCAATTTTAATTTACATCTAGGTCCATATAATCATATCATAACCAAATTTCACCATTTTTTACATCTAAGTCCCTCGTTTAACATCATCAACTTAGCAATTTACAAACAATAAGAGAAGTTCAAAAATAAGTACTTACCCTGTAATGTGTAACCTTCAAATTAGAGCATTTTCCAAATCCTCCAATCACCTGGTCCATTCGGTAGGGTCTGTTGAAATATCAATACAGTTAACAATCAGTACTTTGAACATTAGCACATGGTTTAAATGCACAAATACCTTCTTTGCTTTGTTAGACAGTTACTGCCCAGATTTCACATTTTAGTCAATTTTATTTCTATTAAAAAATACTTCTAATTCTAAGAAAAATATTAATGAAAATCTATAGATTTGACAAATGAAAGTTTGAAAAACTTATTCCTTGAGCGCATCGACGATCTTTGGGTTATTTGGAATCTTATTCTTACTGGAAATGGTTTTACCGAAACAATGGCTATTGGAAGAATCGAACACGTATACCTGACTCTCTCTTGGCATACGCACGACCAATACCCAATGTTCTCTGCATGTTAGGTTTGTAGTATCTCACATTCTATAATTTCTACAAAATGAAAGAAATTTAATAAAATTAGAATATATATATAGCACTAACCTCTGATGATACGGTATGAATATCAATCTCTTGTCCCGGTTTTCTCTCAGTGCCTCCTTTACGTATGTATCGACATATTTTTTTGAGTTGTCATCACCGTCCAAAAGGTGGAAATTTGTTTTCATGGGGTCCATGAAACCAACATGCTCAATGTTCCTCCTTGTTGTATTTGTGCACATACCTGCAAAAAAGGCATACAGGTGATCTCGATTTTTGGAAATTTGAATTAAAAGTACTAAATTCTGCCATTATTACGAATATTAACTCACATCATGAAGATCTGAATAATCGGCATGGTGGGCCACTCCTTTGGTGTAACTGTTATAATCCGTAAAATTAATTTAGTTAATTAATCTAATAATTAAGATTTGCGAATAATTAAAACCTAAATTAATTAGTTAGGTTAAATAATTAATCAAGTTCTTAAATAAATTTATTAATTAGGTTAAATAGAAATTTAAAACAATAATAACATAACGATAAAATTGTTTATGAACTATCGTATAGATATAAATGATTATTCAAACAAATTATTGTCTTAAGAAATTACTTATTTAACGAACCGAATTGTGAAGATATTGATGACATCCGAGAATTTCATACTATATTTCAAACGCGAATCTAGTTCTTCAAATTCGAATCGTTAATTTAATTGATCACGGGAGATTTCGGGTTAACCATATTGATTGTCTGAATTATCGCAACCCTCTGATTTTGATTCTGCACGGATCTTAAAGCTGGACCTTTAATTATCCCTCCCCTCTTCCTTTCCTCTCTCTCTCTGGCATATGGGGCCGCTGTTTTTCAAAACCCCTCTGGCTCTCTCCCTTTTTGCGATTTTGGAGAAGCTTAGGGCTTCCTTTTTCCTTCTCCCGCGCGGCTGATGAGCGAACTGCCCCCGTCCCATCTCTCTGCTGGCGACGACTAAATTGCGCTTAGTCGCGCGATTAGCGCACCTGCTCTCTGAGAGCTTTGACCCTTGGTACCGACCCTCGTGCGTTGCTGGATCGACCGGGTTCTATATATACCTCTTCCTATCTTTCGTTTTCGGTTTCACTTCTCTTTTCTTTCGCTCATGTGCTGAGAAAAATCTCTCTCGCTCTTTCTGTTTGCCTTGTCACTGTGATAACCGGAACCCTAAAATTTCGGTTTTTGTGTGCTTGTCTTGCGACTTGTTGCCTTTGGTGCTTTGCTTGGCGGTTCTGGTGCCTAGCGGAGCCTGCTCTGTTGTTTGCTTGCTGTTCTCGTTTGAAGGTCGGGAGTGAGGCAGTGCCTTGGAGCCGACTGATTTCCTTGCCTCTTTGCGATTTCTTCTTTCGGGTAATGAAAACACACCCTTTTATTTTGATGTTTGTGATGATGTTTCGATTTGGGAAGATTAAATTGTCTCACATGAGTTGTTGATTTTCTCGGTGAGACAGTGACATTGGGGCTTTGATCAATTGAGTGCGGGTTGTTGATTTTCCCGACTCAATTAAGAGATGAATTTGGGACTTGCTGGTTTGCGATTTGGTTATCTAGTGCAACAGCACTTTTGCTATTTTCTCCTTTGATCCGCTGCTTTGTGTTGTATTTTCGTTGCTTGGCTGTGCCTGTTCCTTTTGCTTGCTTCGCGGTTGGGATTTTCTGGCACCACTGGTACGCCAGTACCAGTACTGTGACTGGTTGCTTTCGTTCCTTTTCTGCCCGCCTTGGTACTGCCTCTTTTGTTCTTGCGACTAGGCTGATTCTTAATGGTACCGGCCATTTCTATTTCGGTGCTGGTTGGTTATGTTGTGGTGTGCCCTTTTCTGTTCCTGGTTCATGTTCTGTGTTATTGTGCTGCGATGTATTTGTGTGACTGGTATCAGCGGTACCAGCCCAGTGTTGCCACTGGTACCGAACTTGAACTGACAGGGACCTTGTTGTGATGTTTTAAAAATTGAAGGGGCAATCGGGTAAAATTTAGGCCCTTGCGTAAATTATTTTAATAAGAGGACTTAAATGGTAATGTGGTAAGAAGTGGGCCGGCCCTATATGTATATTAATTTAAATGAGACTTTGGGCCTTTGTTACTGCTGGCCGTGACTATGGTGATTAGTTAATGGAGTTGGGCTTTTAAAATTCTGTTGGGCCTTAATATGAATTTATTAATAAATTCAATAAGGCTTGGGCCTTTATCTATTGGGCTTGGCATATTTTTAAATAGAAAAGAAGGATTTGTTGCCTCGGATTAACGGAATAAATGACGGCTTTTAAAAAAAATTTAGGTTTTTATAATGTAACCGAATAAAATCGGATGCTTATGTAAACTTGAATTTTAAATCGGGAAATGATTATACCGTCCGGGTCTTGATGCCTCAGTGAGAGTTCATAACATAATTTGAACAGATACTATAAACCCAAATGGACACCTGTATGATCCCGAAACACACCCAATTAAAATAGTTCAACACATTTAGATTAATTAGGATTTTTAATTAATTAATAAATTAAGTAGTTAGCATTTTAAACTTAGTAGTTAGATTTTTTAAAATAATTAGTTAAGTAATTAGATGTTTCAAATGTAATAATTAGAAGTTGATGAATTAAGTCTAAATTTTAATTAAAGAAAATAACTTTCAAATAAAATATGTTGTTAATTAATAAAGGACAATTAATTAACAACATATTAATATTTTCGAATCATTACGATTACAAAAGTTTAGTTATTAGGATAATTAGATAATCGCGCATTATTTTGTGACTATAAACTAATCGACTTGTACATATTATTAAAAACAATTCGTACGACTTTAGAAATGTGATCATTAAATAGTTTACGTTTATAAACTACGTACTTAGAATTTAAAATCTATTTGTAGCTTAATTAGTTAGGAAAAACACGTTATTTTACAAGTAATTAAATAGGGAATTAATAATAGCAATTTAAATTACTAGATTACATATTACGTATTTTTATCGTAAAAATATGTAATAACCTTAAGTCAAAAGTTACGACTCATTTAGTTAAGCAGTTTATCTTCGAATTAAAATATAACGAATGATTTAAGTGAGTCAAATTAATAATTAGATTCGAACCCTAGTTAATTAACTAATTAAGTACGAACACTTAGTGAAAATAATCAAACGGGGTAATAAGGGTTACGAGTACTTAGTTTAGACTCTAATTAAGTTACGTCTAAATTACAGGTCGGCCGACCTACGTAGATTCCAACTCGTGGATCGATCCCGCTGACGCTTGTACAGGAGCAGGCGAGGATTACGTGGATCCCGGAGGCTATTAGTGCTTTCTACCTCTACAGCCATCAGGTGTGGGGTATCTGAATTATCTTTTTGTGGCGTACTCTTACTAGTCGACCACTTGACCTGACATCCGCACTTTAAATTTTGTAGTTGCATTAGAGCATGTTTAATCCTTTCTGAACTGTAATTAGGAAATTGCATAACCCCTTCCAAATCAGAATTTATTGTTTTGTAGGAGTAGAGTAAATTAATAATTATATATTAATTTAGGATATTAGTTGTCCTCTTCTCGTAGAGGACAACATATTATCGTAGTTAAGCATGTGCATAGGTGAGTGTGAGATAGAAGACCGAATGACTGCTTTCCGTCCTCGTAGAGTGGGCTGCGAGGCGGTTCGCGGGTCATTGGGCTGAGGGATCACTTGACCCCTCAGAGGTCTTATTAGGATTATTATTATTATATGCATTGAGTTGTTACTATATCATTTTCGTTCATTTTACCATTACGTGCGGGCCGGACTCGAGCCCTGAGGCACGGAGACGATTCGGGAGTTATCCCCCCTACATTAGGAGCTACTTGCCTAGTACGGCTGCCGAGGTTGCGGTGGCAGATTTTATTTTTATTGTTGTTATGGGCCGCTCACGAGCCCTTGTCCCATTGATCCGGCCGGATGGTGGAGTTCCGTCTCTGCTCATGAGGAAACGGATTAACTCATTCTTACGACCTGCTTGTAGTTTTCTCCTATTGGATATGTTTGGATGAAGAATCGTCTAGAGTAAGGAAATACATGAATTTTTGGATATAACCATCGGCTAGCGTGCACCAGCCTGCGGGTTGAAGTCTTTGGGGCAAAGCTCGATGCTGTTAGGCATCGGGTATCTTTGCTCCCCTGATCGCAGTCCTTGTGTTATGTCACCTTTGAGATATAAATTCAATTTGATTGAATTTGGCACGGCACGGGGTGACAAAATTATCCGTATTATTACTATACCAATTTGTACACACGGTACCTATTGTACTGGACTCCGGTTGAGTATAATATTCATTCTCTTGTATTTTATTTTTGGGAAATTCATCATTTTGGCATAATAGGAAAAATCACATCATGTCATATATTATATGTATATTTTTCTTTTGTAGTACTATGGTAGGTTTAATTTTCGTAGCATATGCATTAAAAGTGAATTACCGACTTGACGTAGATTTCAAATTAAAATGTGCTTTGACTTAAGAGGATCCCTGAAGGGATAATACTGGGTCACATACTGGGCGATCATTCGCTCATCCCCTCCTTTTTATGGATGTGGGCAGGTACAGAGTCTGACGGTCCGTAGCAGGAGGCGTCAGGAGCTGTCCCCGACGACCACATCGCCTGATATAAATTACGGACTTTTGTTTAGGGTTTACGAGTCTAATGCTTTTGTTATGTACATTGGACTCGATAGATCATGTATCCCCTTGCTTAGATTTTGTTATTTTATCCTGATGTGGACTGTATGGATATTATGTATGTATTTATGTTTATTTGATATTTATGACTATTGCTGTTTGTTTTATTCTGTTTCCGCTGTGCATTATTGTTTATATTTGTTTAGCCTTGCGTGTCATTTCGATTAACTGACACGAGGCGGGGATTGATCACACCCTAATCCGGAAATCCTGGTTTGCGGTGTGACAGTAACCAACGCCAAAAAATCATCTGCACTGACTAATATGGGGCCTTCACCGTGGAAAAGTCAAGTGGCGGATCGACGTGAAATGCATTGCTAGGTTGGTTCAAAAACCGATCACGCAGAACGGTGAAAGTCTGTGGAAAACGCTCAAAATCGATACCATCAAACATGTTTCCAGTTTGATCTACATTCCCACCAGTATGAACTTTGCGTGGTTCCTGTAATTAGGATAATACCATCAACTATAACTCTACCATCACTAGTACAAAAAAGCCCTTCACTGACCCTCAATCACCGACGGTTCTGTTATCTAAACAGTAGGTGTTGAGCAGCTTACCAACACTGACGTTTTATTAGCGGAAGCATCAGTGTTGCTCATATTCTTCACTGACGGTTCAATTAAATAACAGTCAGTGTAGGTATGTTACACTGACGGTTTTACAAAACTGCCAGTGAAGAGCACCTACACTGACGGTTTTATTCGAACCATCAGTGTAGTTACTCAACACTGATGGTTTTTTAAAACTGTCAGTGTAGCATACCTACACTGACGGTTATAATAACCGTCAGTGTTGAGTAACTACACTGACGGTTTTCATAACCGTAGTGTTGGCTGCCTACACTGACAGTTTCGAAAAACCATCAGTGAAGAGTACCTACACTGACGGTTATTTAATTGAACCGTCAGTGAAGAGTGGCGGTTTTAGATTAGAGTTAGAGTGGCTTCATGCAGCACTGGATATATGTAATGATTGTTTTTTTTCCGGAGCCGTCAGCCTTGGTTTATTTACTGACTGTTTTTTTAAAGTTACAATTCAGAACCGTCAGTGTCTTCTCTGAAAATTTTGCTTCCCGGGTTTCTCCGCCAAACCCTTCTAAATTTTCCTCTTCTCAGTTTCAATTCACTCTTCGATAAAGCCTTCTAACCTGCCTCGCCCCAATTTCATTTCCCTCTAGCCAAACTTGTACCCGCCTGAGGAGACCGCAGAGGAGATCACCTGAGGAGATCGCAGAGGAGAAGGTGTGCGCGGAGACCTGAGGAGCTCACTGCTGTGCGGAGAAGGTGTGAAGCCTTCTAACCTGCCTCACCGGAGACCGCCTGAGGAGATCGCAGAGGAGAAGGTGTGCGCGGCGGCCTGAGGAGCTCACTGCTGCCACTGGTACGGTACCAAAATCAAAACCTAATTTTTTCTTGCTTCCTCAAATTTTCGGTAAATTGACGATCTCTATTTTTCTTTGACGATATGATTTACCACTATCCTATTTGTATCCAATCCGTTTGCACCCCTATTGCTCAGGGTTTTACTTACCAGCCGGCTTGTAATAGTACCAGAACCAGGCATACTTTGCCTTTGCCTTGAGCCTGATTCAGATCTTTGGGGGGGAAATTTGTGATGCTTGTACTATTTTCATGGAGGCTGTCTATCGGCTTCGCTTTCATAACTAATTTGATTATTTCTGCTATATATATTAATCTAGTGGGTCCTTGGTATTTGGTCATATAACTCGTTTTTTTTTCTTTTTTATTTTGTGCTAAAATAGGCATCTGATCCGTCGACCTCATCAATCGATTATACCTGCATGGCGGCTGGTAATTTCTTTCTCTGTCTCACACATGCACAAAATGCCTTTTATTATATATTTTACTGTAAAGCAGTAAGAATTAATTGTGCCTTACCTATGTAGAGGATTTGGTCAGGGAGAACCAGAAATTTGATGCTGTCATCTCTCTCGAGGTATCTCCTCTCAACTATCAACCATACCATGAGGGCATATGCTACTACAATTGTTGCTGCCGAATACATTCTCAATTGGGTTTATTCTCAAAGCCTCTACCTGTATTTTCATGTAACCCTGCTAAATTTTTTTTGAGAAAGAGTAACCCTGCTAAATTTGAAAAATGTAAACCACCCACTGTAAAACGAGAAACAACTTTTGTAATTCCTACTCTGAGAAAGCATGACTAATATACCCGTGCTCGTGACTTCTCTGCTTGCTTTAAGAGGTGCCCTCCTTGTTTCTATCTTGTATGCAAATGAGGTAGAAAATTCTAGTTTGTGTTGTTCTGAAGAAATGAAGAGGCAGCGTATATGCATTTTATTCCCCATTTAGCTTTAGGGATATACTTCTTGTTTTGCTTGGCTATACACGACACATTTTGAGTGTAATGAACTAAGAAAGTATCATCCTTTAGTACCATAATCTATTTGATTCTCTCTTATGGATTAATTTATTTTTTATTGGGTATTTTTTTAGCTCCCGAAAGGGACTCATGAGTGGTCTAAATTCGTAACTCCAGAAGAATTAACTTTAATACTTCAGAGAGCTTCAGTCTCGGTAATATTCTTCTTGTGTCTTTTTTCAAATGTTCTAGAAGTAGTTCCTTTGTTTCCCTAAAAAACTCAAAACTTCTATTTGGGAAGAAAACAAAGAATATGCTATATGACCTAAATGTT